>JARJDR010011290.1:0-20016 GCA_030264135.1 Myllaena sp. GC000078 | reverse complement strand
ATTACTTCACGTCTTTGGCGGCGATGTGTGCCATCCTGGTTGCGAAACAGACGCGTATCGCTCGGCAAATTAAACGGCACATCCATTTCGCCTGCTAAGCGGTAACCAGGTTGATTCTTTACCATTAAAGATTTAATCAAGGATGGTGTCAACTAAAAATGCAATATGTTATTAACACGGTAAATTTATAGTATAGTTAATTAGTTGGCTTGAGTGTAGTGTTGTTAAATTCATTTCAATTAACTTTGATAATTGATTAACCTATATCTATATTGCTATCGAAATTATTGTGATTAATATGATAATTTGTATAGTAAAGAATGAATTAGTGCTTTAATTATTTGGTTTATAAAATATAATATTTAATTTTATGGCACAGACCTTTCTATCCTTTTCACTTATCAAAATAATAAATGAATTAAATTTCATTACGATTTATTTTCTATTGTTATCGTTTTAAATATCTTATGACAAGTATTTGTTTTTTTATAGTTTGACTATTTAGTGAATTAAACCGAAATTTTAAAATCTAAATATTCAAAAATGGACCATTTACATTCTCGAAATATTTCATTATTACAAGTGTTTGTGTTCTCATCGTCGTTGTCGAATCTGCAAGGAATATTTATTAACAATATATTCGCGTCTATAACCCAGTTAGTGGAGCATCGATCGCTAATTATTATTATACAGACCGCCAACTTACTCAAAAACGACTTTCAACAGTTCATACACTAATGAATTATGTTCCGAATTCATCAGCTCACACTTTGCACGTGTTACACATGCCGTTCCGTTAAATCCAAATCTAACAAATAATGCCACAAATGAAGAATTTATTACACCTAATAATTCTATGGTTCGCCACTATTACCCACTAATTCCTAGATTTTAGTGCTCTACAAAAACCAACTATTGTAAATTTTAATTAGGAATGCAAACTATTCCATGCATGAGCGAAAACATACCCCTCAAGCGCATCGGATATCTGCAGCAATGCGGCACGCTTTTGTCTCGCGTGCGCACCTTTGCGCAGGCGGAATTGGCGGGCGTCGTTGGGCAATTTGAAGGGCAGATCACATTCGAGCGTCATGCGCCCACCCGCCGGCGCCTTCACAATCAACGTTTTTACTTGCAGAATTGACATCTATAATTTTCAAGCAGCAAGTTCCGTTTGCGAACAATAAATGTCAATCGCACTGGAGTCGTTCAAGACGCTTTGCTAATTAATATTGACATCATACATTATACGACCGCATTAAACATCGAGCGCGCGCGCGCCTGGGAGGATGGGTAGCGTACAACACGACCGCATCCCGCCCCGCCCGCCCGCCCGCAAATCGCGGCGGGGATGGTGCGTTACACGAAACCGATCAATTCCAATCAGAACTGCCACACGGTTTCGCCCGGAGGAGCGAGAAGCGACTACATTATGTAGCGTAGAGCGAGAGCGCGCCCGCGCACCCGCCCGCCGGTAAAGTAATTAGCTGACGCCGCTTTTCCGCAAGTTTAAATGAATTTTCCGGTGGAGCGTCCGGCGCCCTTCTCCGGCGGTATCAACAGCGCCGGAAGTGGTGCCGCATCGATTTTCAAGTGACAGACAACCGTCCCACATAACTCACTCGCCTACTACCCCCGAACCAACCCCAACACGCATCATAGAAGAGCTCGATGCTTATTACTCCACTTTATCGTCAATAAATACAGGTTTGATAGATTTATGACGCGCTTTAAAATTTGAATGCAACAAAAATCACTTACGATAAAACTGCTGCCGGATGGAAAAGTTAGATATCGCTTCTGCCTGTTGAGCAATCGATTCGCTCTTTGCGTTACGCCCCGTGTATCGGCGGTGGAGGTTTCGTACAAACACGAAACGTGATCGCCGAGTAGCAATACAATCAATAGCGACGGGTGATACATCATCACGATCTCGCCGGTCACTGCAACTACCTGGCTGCAAATAGTAGGAGTACCAAGAAACACATCCCGTTTGGCGATCGTCCCATCCAATTCACACCTTGCGGCAGCAAATACAGCGCCGGCTTGGGCAAATGGTGTGCGCTGCGAAATGTAACAGTACCAAAGCGACAACGGTTCTTGCCCAAATTGCACGTGCGCTCGTGCGCGATTGTGCTCTGTACAAATATTTATCGCGCAAAAGGGTGGTGCATCTGATCAGACAACAAATGCGCACCGTTTTCCTCGTCCTAGCCGTATGCATGGCACTCGCCGCCACTGCGGATCAACACAAGCATCATCGCGTGCGCAGACGCGTCGTCTTCACCAAGAATAGCAAAATCTTTGTAAGTGTTGCCCAGAAAAAAAGGGTCGTTAGCCATAGTTGCAGTTATTTTCTAATCTAGTATCGCATCAATGGTAAGTTGAACGTCGTGCCATGGATTCAGATCTTCGCTTACGGTTACGCCGTGCGTGTCAATTGGGAACTGCCCGAGACGCTCTATCGACGGCACAAGTTCTTCAAACGCGATCTGCACGCTGAATTGGAGAAGATCCAGTTCGATAAAACGTAAGAAATCGTTAAAAGAGTCTGGCAGGAGGTTTAAATTTGGAACTTTATTGCAGAGAAAATTATCACATGTACGCATGTTTATTTTCCTATATTTGCAATCAATTAAAACGTATTCCCGCCGCGGACGACGACAGCGAAGCGTGCGGCATTCTTTGTTCGATCGGCCGCATCATCAATCAATCCGCTGGCGTCGAGGCGGACTTTTTCAAATCGATCGCCAACAAATGTCATTATTATATCGAAACTTGCGGCAATCAATCAGGTGATAATAAATGGTTCTTTTGACTTTTTTGAAGAAAAATTTATAAATTTCCAACAATTCCTTTTGACACTTGCACTATTGGCTTCCACAGTGCACTAGCACAGCTAATCGACGGATTAGGCAAACGTGCTAATCACGTTTGTTACCGTTTACGGTACCTCACACGACGAGACCATAATCAGTGAGCAAATATCATTGAACCGCGCACGTGCGTTGAAATCCAAGACAAAGTTGCGCAAAATTATTCAATACCTGCTAAAAGTTGAATACTGGAGCGTCGAATTTTCCGGATGAAATTCAAGCGTATTCTAAAAGGTCACTGCTACTTGCTTCGCACATGATGCGTAACTTTGCGTTTGTAATTAACACCTTGACCAAAAACCGACGCACTTTATGGTACGCGACAAAAGCATGGTAGTCGTGCGTGAACATCTCACGCATGCTTCCCGTTTCGTTTTTCGTGTGTCTTAAGCGTTGATTGTTACCAATGCGCGCACTATCATACATCTTCGTGTGCGTAATATGCATGACCCTATTCTTAATGGTCGAGGGTGTGCTTGACACGAGTGCCACGGTGCGCGCACGTCGTCGACGCGCCGTGCTCGTCTACCAACCGGGTCTTAATTGGGTGCAAGTGCGTATAATGTCCTTCCTCCCGGTTTTGCATCAGCAACCGCACACCATTTTGCAGATCGTGATGGGCATCGGCTTGCCGATCGAGATTCAGGATAACAGCATCACAATGGGCGCCGTCGTGAAGAGCTATTACGAGCTGCCGAACAACGTGACGTACTACACGAATCCGAGCATCGATATCGACCAAAAACGGCGGCGAAGGCGGCGGCAGGCCATCAATGCGCCATCACGTTGGGAGATTTATAATGCGATACAGGACTTCATAAAGAGGTAATTTTTCATACGCCGCGCTGGATGGATAAAAGGCGAAAGGGTAGTCGATTCAACCTCTCCTACCCCCCGACCCCGTGTGCGTATATAAAGTTTATATAGTATGACGGGGTTAAAAGGATTTCTTCACGAAAGCGAAATCCTTTTCTTATAAACTGATAAGCGGCGGAATTGGAGAACTCCGCGCCGTGGAAGTTTATAGAGCCGCCAGATGAAGAGTGACAATTTAACACAATTATATTGGTATATTTCGGCGTCGTTTTCGTTTGCGCAGCTTTGGCTACGCGGACGGCAAGTCGTGCCTGCTGAACGCGGTGTGTGAGACGTCTCGGCATCCCTTCGACGCGAGCGGCCTGCTCGCGGAACTACTCCACCTGTTTCTGACGTAAGTGAGAGAGCGGGGTGGGGCGAGACACGAACACACGTCCGAAACATCCCCAGCAACCTTTTGCCGGGAAGGGTCGCATCAAAAATGTATCACGGTGCACGTTCAATCATTTCACCACTCCTACTACTACTCTCCGTTACAGGACACACATGCAGCCAATAGATTTCAACAAATTTGCTGTTTTCAGCCCGTCGACAACGCGCGAATCCGTCGCGCAGCCGTTCGACAGGGATTTTCACGCCGCCGAGCGCGCCGGACGCACCGCCTGCGTTGACTGTCAGCAGGCTTATCCTTGCGAGGACAATCTGCTACGCAAATTCACACAATTGGTGTCCATCACATAATATTTACCTATCATCCCCCGCATTTATTTTATTAAATAAAATAATTACAATGTGAATAAATCTACATAACTTTTGGAACAATCCCCATAGAAACGTGCACATTGTCCTGGCGCACGCTTACCCATCATTTGCGCGGCGTAATAATCATAATCGCGATGCTCCCCGACAGCGTCGCGCGTTGCCATCGGTGCAAAGAGCACGTGCAGAATTTCCTCAAGTATACCGCGCGACTTATCCAAAGGGATTTCAGCTAACTCGCAGATCGTACGCAGGAGACACTCCTTACCACCGAAGCCGTATGATGCCGCGTATTGCTCAAGCACCCTATACACATCCCAACGCGTTATAGTCGCTGGATCTTCTTTGTTCGCATTGCGTCGCTTCCGGCGTGCATAATAAACGTTCGGATTCGAATAATCGCTCGCGTTCTTTGGCAGTATGTAATGACCCTTGATGACGATGCCCACTAGCACACTTTCGTCCTGCAGATCGACCGGAAAACCAGCCCCCATGATCGCCTGAATTAAAGAATCAAAACGTAAAAAAGCGGAATAAAAAGATGCATAAGGAAAAAGCGTTGACAAGTGTTGTATGTGGTTTGGAGGCGAAGGAGAACCTACTTGAACTATGGCCGTGGGGCTCGGATACACGAGCGTCCGCCGCGCCCTGACTCCATTATCCGCGCGCTCCGATTCACAAAGGACGTCGACGGCCGCACCAAGCACCGCAAGGATAAGGCCGGCTGCTGCCACCGTCGTGCAAGGACGCGTCATCTTTAATCACGTCTTTTGCGGCGCGCTGCGCACCGTGACACCCAACCGAACGAACGAACTAATAATGGAATGTGTATATAAGCTCCCTTTTTGCTTGGGCGGTCCAGCGCCTTTGTCTTCGGATTACTTGTAACGAGAACAAAGAAACGGAGCAGTTTTTCGCGTTTCTCGTTGATTTTTGCCCCACTTTGTTTATCAGCTACGTTTTCATTAGTAAAATTAGTATTATTAGGAGTACATTGCTAAATTAGACGTTGATTACTTATTTTGGATGCACAAAATACTCAATTTAACCAAGAACCCAAGAACCCAAGAAATGTTCTGATTATTGCATTATTATACTGATATAAAAATAATCATAAAGTTTTATAAATACGAGTCGATAAATTTGCGATGCGAATGGAAGAATATCGCTCCCGGACTTTATTAGCCTTATATATTTGATTCGCCGAACATTTGGCATCATTCATCCTTTATTACTTTTGGAAAGAAAGCGGGGGTTTGAAACTTTGCAGTCGCCTTTATTTATTAACGGAAATCAAATACAAGCCTGAAGAAGTCAAATAAAATGTCGCAGCGTCGAATCGCAAGTGGGGAACATTTCCGTGCAGTTATGCTGGCGATTCGCCGCCTCGTCGTAGACGTCCTCACTCGCATACTCCTCGAATGGTTTTACCCTTAAAATTAAATCACAAAACTAATCCCTCTAACAAATCCTTGTTGATAAGTAAAGCATTTTGATTATACTTAAAAATCGCTTTAAGGATTTCTTCAAGGAATCCACCCTTTTCGTCCTTTCGTTGATGTATTTCGCAAATAATTTTTAAAAGGCATGCTTTACCATCTTTGCTTTGTCTGCAAGCATAAAAAAATATTATCATACGTCAAATGAAAACAAATTGCATTCGTACGCGTTGAGGAACTTTTCAATCTTGCCGTACAAATCGCGTCGCGTGCGTCTGTGCACCTGATGATAAATCGATGCGGTTGGCGCGGACGGGAAGCCCGGTCGGGCGTCATTATTAACCATCCGATGCGACTGCTGATGATAATATCCCGGGAACTGTTGCAGAACGGCGGGGAAACGCTGCTGCTGAAGATAGTTCCGATAGCGATACCTGTTGTAGCTGGGCGACAGGCGGATGCTGGGAAAGCGCACCGCCGATGACGGATCGCGATAACTAATCGGTGATGGCGATGGCGGCGCGCCCAATAAAGTTATTGGCGGGCGCGTTGGTAGTTTCGAAGGGAGATCTTGGATGGTATAAGCGCCGGGCGGATCGACACGATGCAGAACTTCAGCGGGTTTGCGGAAGGCGGTGAACGGGTCGTGGGGTAATTCCCACGCCAACGCCGCCGTCCCGCCGATTGTGAAGATTGTGCTGCGTCCAATCACCGGCATTGTCAAACAATACACTACAAACATGTAAGTATACTTAGTTATATTATGGAATAAAATTGGTTTAAGTACTAACCCAGTTGTAAAGAACTTCCCTCGGGGAAAATTAAATATCGTTTGCGTCTCGATAATAATTTATTTGTAGAAGTTTCATTTATGGCCCCCGAGAGCGCGCCGACGTAAAGTAATGCAAATACTATGTTTTTCATCGTCTGTGCATGCGGAGCGAGTACCCAAAAATGTAATTTGCTTGTGCAGCGACGCGAGATCGACGAAATGAAGCTAATAATTATTCCAGCGCGAGCAAACACCCGACCAACGGTAATTTGTATTTGCACCTGCGTTTAACACCTACTTAATATCTAACGTTTTAATTCTGTTCAATTACACGGTGAAAAATAGTTTCCCGTTGCTTCCTGCCAAGTAAAACAAGAATTACTGCTCTAAACTTTATTAATATAAACTTTAATCACAAATTTGGGGCTCTAACTAATTGGGGACGGAACATTGTACGTGTAGTAACCCAAGGCTAAATCAATTAGCGAGAATGTGCAGCGGGTGTACCTGACGGCGCACTCGTCGGCGTCACGCAGCTGCCGACCCAAGACGTGCGCCTGCCGATGTTCATCGTCGCTCCCAGCTTCCGGCAACGGATAGCTAAGGGAACCAAATAAGGCATTTTTATTGCCCAATTATTCCCCGCTTTGTTTGCACAAGCCACAATCGTTATTTTTATATTATATACTTACCCAAAGACAATGCGCAGCACCTCGGCGACGAGTCCGTTGGCGTTGCGCCGCTGTCGAAACATCGCACCCGTTTCGCATAAAGCCCTGAAGATGCACTCACGCCCGTTATAGCCCATTCTGCGCCCACACACGAGTCATTCCGGTGAACATCATCACTTCTTCGGCGAGCAAGGAAATTACTTACGAGTCCATAATGAGTTCCATTTGGCGATAGAGATCGCGCCGCCGCCGGCGCTTACCGATGAAGCCGCCGCCCGGCGCCTTCACATCGGCGAGCACCGCCGTATTGTTGGGCAGATCGTACGAGATGCCCCAATTGATGCCCTCCGTGAACAGCTCGGATGGGCGTAGAATCGTTTGCGATGTCATGCAGATGGCTATCTGAAATCCGAATCCGAATCCTCCGAATCATTCACCCGAAAAGAAGAACGAATCGGGCGCAAAAGAAGCGAAAAACGCCCTTTAGTTTGATTAAAGCGTCGCGCTCCCGTCGTGTCATTTTTCGGCGGAACGGCGGCGCGCTTCCGCTTGCAGAAGAAAAAAAAGCAAAACACTGGAAACGAGGAAATTGTAAAAGTGGTAAATTGCTTACAGACAACGTGGCGCCCTCCGGAAAGGCGACGTATCGCTTTCGGCGCGACAGCAGTGCTACTGCCGAATTTATTTGCGACATTAGCGCGAGCTGCAATAAAAGCGTCCAGCGCATTGTCGCAGCACTTCGCCAAGAAATCACGTCGCTCGAATTGAAAGCCACCAACAACTGCATCATATTTCGCTGCTCTCCGCTCGAGTGCTAACTCGCATATTGTGCGGCTAATTATCACCTTTTGTTGCGGACGCGAAAAAAATCATAATAATGAGAGCAATTCAATTGGGCGCTGCTCCGCGCAGCATTCGCAGCTTAATGGGCGCAATTGATAAAAAGCCGTGGGGCCGTGCGTGCGTCCCGCGTGGATGATATGAATTAATGAGTGTCCCATCGAAAAAGCCAAGGCGGAAAAGCCCGCGTGTCGCATCACGGACGGGAAATATTAGTTTCATTCATCCATCTATCCATCCTCGGCAATGCTCTGCGGCTGCTGCTACTGCTGGTTTTTGGGCAAACCCACCCCCAATTGCGAGAGAGCGTCAAGGAGCGCGCCGGCAATGCCGGCATCAGCACCGAAACGTTATTGACTCGCCGCGTTCGTCCAAAGTCGGTGCGTTTCGTGTGCGCGTGTGGTGAGATGAGAGCCAGCAGCAGCAGCAGCAGCAGGAGCAGCAACGGGGGCGCGAAAGGACCACACCGACGCCGCTGGATGCTGCACCCCAGTAGTAGCTAGTGAACGGCCGGATCCTGCGCGCCGCTACGCTGCGCGTGTCCCGGATCGCTCGTCGCACACCAACAAAACCCGCCCCCCTCTTCCAGACGACGAACGTGTGCCTCTCGCGCGCCGTCCGAACTTTGCGATTCTTTTCCGATCCGACTAAAAAAGGGTGTGCTGTACCCCATCAGGATGGTGCGCGCTTAGACACGAGTGCATCCCTCCATCGCCCACCCCCAGCCGAGGATGATGGCATCGACAACCACTGCGTTCGGCTGCATTCCGCAACATGTAATGAGGTAATTATCGGTTTAGCAGCCAGCCAGGCCGACCCGCCAGCCAGCGGCGGAGGCGGCGGAGGCGGCGGCGGCGGCGGCCGTGGCGCAAGTTTACGCGATGCGGGAAAAGTGGGCGTTCACTCCTCGAAACGGCCGCGCCGCGCGTGCTCCACGGGCTGGTCCTGGATCCTGATCCTTTGTCGTTTATCAAGTGGGAATTTTTCATCGCGCATCGAAGAAACAATCCGGTAAAATATAAGGTGTGAAACGTTTCTAACTGATTATAAAAAACTCAAGGCGGGCCGGGCGAGGAGCGAATGCAAACAAGCGGCTGGCGCAGTGCGGCCGATGGAAGAGCGAAGAAAAATATTTTTCAAGGACTTGCCCCTTTAGTCGCGAATCGAATAAATATTGAACGAGTATCGAATGACACGGCCGCCACCCCCTCTGTCGTGGATGAGCCGTCAGCTTTGCATCCGCGCAAATATCGCAACGCCTAAGTTTTAAGTGGGCGCCATGTAACACAACGAGGAAACGACGCGCGGCGGGGGCGCAAAGAAAAATAAAAATACACGCCAACGCAAAGCCCGTGAACGTTATGCGGAACACGCAGCGATGTTGTTTTTTCCGCCGCGTGACAATCGTGACGAACGCTGGCGAGGATAGACAAAAAGCATTTAGAAGTTTTAATTAATTTATCGGAACGCGCTTAATAAATGCTGTGGGCCGGGGCGAAGGCGCTAAATGGCTTTTACTCTTTGATGCGTTTTCGCCCTCCTCCCCCACCGAACCAAAAGAGGAAGTTGAAGTTTACGTGTAACTTTTTGATTTCGATACGTTTGATGAAGAACTAAAACAACAACAAAGATAAGAAATACCAGCAACTATTGTGTAGCTATTACAGCGACGATGTGTACTAATGATGGACAAATAAATGTGGATCGGGCTGAAAAAATTGTAGGCGTGTTTCTACTTTGCGGATCGTCAAGCCTAACTGATCAATGCTAATATTATTGTGGCAACGAATTCAAGAGTTTACTTAATTTTTAATTATTACGCTCGCCAAATTGGGTTACCGTACGTAACAGGTATCCCTGACCTAGATTAACATTGCTTCTTTTTACTGCTTCTAGGACACACTTTTATTGTGCAATTGGATTTAAAGCTTATAATGTCCATTATAAATTAAGCTCAACCGTTTCAGTTTGGAATCATAAACTTTTCACTTGTGGTAAATTAAGTTAAATTCAAAATTAGCCATGAAAATAGGATGAAAACGTCAGTTATTTCCCAGTAATAGCGCATTTCGAACCGAATATGCGCAACTAACCGAACCCTTTATAATTAGATCTAATTGCATATAACCCGTTGCGTATAGTGAAGCCAACAAGCATGCATAATTGGCTGCGCATTACGCTAGAGATGCGTTTAGTTTATGAAACGCGCCCAGCCCACATTCGCCAAACGTTCGAATAAACTCGCGCGATGCAAGCGTGGTTTCGCGAGGGGGTGAGAGGGTGGGCGGGTCGGAAGCATCAATCAAAATTCGATTGCCGGTTCGTCGGTGTATTAATCACTTCCTCTAGTGATCAAACGGTAGTAAAACGACACCCACGCGACGAGCCGCGCCGTGTGTATCGTCCTCGTCATCGTCAGCATCAGCATCGACAGGCAACGCCTCCCACGCTGTCTCCCGTCGCATCCGCATCCGGCGCCCATCGCTTGCAACAATTATATCACACGCCACCCCCTTTTCAGCCAGAACCATTCACACCAAATACGATAAGATGCACGACTCCCCGCAAGCAACCCTTTTCTTATTGTCCGCTTTGTAACTTAATACTACAATGTTACTTTTCGGGTGTGAATAATCTTTTTCAAATTGTCTATTTACATGGGGATAGGCAGTAAACGATGGAGCTGCTGCTCACGTGGTTGCTCTTCGGATTGGGCGGCCTGCCGGCGGTCATCTGCAATCCGGACGCGAAGCGCCTCTACGATGACCTCCTCTCCAACTACAACCGGCTCATTCGGCCGGTGGGCAACAACTCGGATCGGCTCACCGTCAAGATGGGCCTCAAGTTGTCGCAGCTCATCGACGTGGTAACTTCCCCAATTTCCCCGCTTATTGTTCTTTTTGCTTGTTGTTGTTGTACCCTTCCGCATCCAGATTCACGCGCGACGTGTGCCCTATTGATTTTTGAACGGTTCAACGGTCGCGGATGCAGCCGGCGCCGTAGCCGGAGCCGGGGTTGACAGGGTCGCTTATTGTCAAAATGAATATTGAAAATCTTTGAAATGCATCAACAGCTTAATCATGCGGCGAGAAGTCGACAAAGTCACTTGCCGATTATGTACGCAGCCGAGCGCAATAATTTCATCCTGCCCATGTATTTATATCCTCATCACTACATAGCTGCACACATCGAAGCACAATCATCATTCCTATCATTGGCGATTTGTGCTAATATTAGGGGTTTGGCACCGATTAAAATTATCAATTTTGTTTGTCCACGTCGTGATTGCGAAATTCGGAATTCCATTATATAAGTTTAAATTGAAATGCAAGTCTGTGTGGAGCGGTGGCAAACTCGATTTGCATCGACCGCTCCACCGCCACCGCCCCACAATGCGGCAAACACCATTCATCCAACTTTATCAGCGCAAATTGAATACGATTGTATGTCGCAGAATCTGAAGAATCAGATCATGACGACCAACGTCTGGGTGGAGCAGGAGTGGAACGATTACAAGCTCAAATGGAGTCCGGACGACTATGGCGGTGTCGAGACGCTGCACGTGCCCTCCGAACACATTTGGCTGCCTGATATTGTCTTATACAATAAGTACACACCCTTACCTTCTTCTCACCCACCTACCCCTAACTAAATTGTTGGTGTTTGGATGCGCAGCGCCGACGGCAATTACGAAGTAACAATAATGACGAAAGCAATACTGCACCACACCGGCAAGGTGGTGTGGAAGCCGCCGGCCATCTACAAATCGTTCTGCGAGATCGACGTCGAGTACTTCCCCTTCGACGAGCAGACGTGCTTCATGAAGTTCGGCTCGTGGACGTACGACGGCTACATGGTCGACCTGCGCCATCTCTCCCAAGCGGAGGACTCCAACGACATCGACGTCGGCATCGACCTGCAGGACTACTACATATCAGTCGAATGGGACATCATGCGTGTGCCGGCGGTGCGCAACGAGAAGTTCTACAGCTGCTGCGAGGAGCCGTATCCGGACATCATCTTCAACATCACGCTGCGCCGCAAGACGCTCTTCTACACGGTCAACCTGATCATCCCGTGCGTCGGCATCTCGTTCCTCTCCATTCTCGTCTTCTACCTGCCCTCGGACTCCGGCGAAAAGGTGTCGCTCTCCATCTCCATCCTGCTCTCGCTGACCGTGTTCTTCCTGCTGCTGGTGGAGATCATTCCGCCCACGTCCATCACGGTGCCGCTGCTCGGCAAGTACCTCCTGTTCACGATGCTGCTGTGCACGCTCTCCGTGGTGATCACCATCGCCGTGCTCAACGTCAACTTCCGGTCGCCGGTGACGCACCGGCTGGCGCCGTGGGTGAAGGTCTTCTTCATCGGCTTCCTGCCCAAGTTCCTCTTCATCCAGCGCCCGCAGAAGGAGGGCGAGGAAGAAGACGCCGACGGTGATGGCGGTGATAAACTGCAGTCGGAAAGCGTACTCACCGACGTCATCCACGTGCCATCAATGCTGGATAAGTGCAAGAGTTTCGACGCGTTCGACCTCGGCCTGCCGCCACCCTCCGACGTGATGCGGCCGTGCTTCGGCGAACCGCCCTTCCCGCCACTTCCGCTTTCCGGCGCCGATGAGGACCTCTACAGTCCGGCAACGTGCCGCACCAACACGATGGAGGGCATCAGCGACGTGAGCCCCACGTTCGACAAGTTCGGCCTGCACGACATGGAGAAGACGCTCGCCGACTCCAAGTTCATCGCGCAGCACGTGCGCAACAAGGACAAGTTCGAGGAGGTCGAGGAGGACTGGAAGTACGTGGCGATGGTGCTCGATCGGCTCTTCCTGTGGATCTTCACGCTCGCCTGCATCATCGGCACCGGGATGATCATCTTCAAGGCGCCCTCGCTGTACGACACCACCAAGCCGATCGACATTCAAATCTCCAAGGTCGCCAAGAAGAAGTTGGCATTGCTCAAAATGGTGCCGGAGGAATTATAAGCGTGTGGGTAATGTATGCGTGTGTACGAGGGTTTTGTTGTTTGCGTTTTCTCCGACGTCGAATGCTGGTAAATTGCGTACTTCCAAATACAACATTAAGCAAAAAAAAAAACAAAAATGTTAATAATAAATGTTAATTGTTAACGACGGTATTGCTCGCGTGCGTGCGATGGGCGCCGGGGAGGTGCGTGGAGGAAGAGGGATATTCGGTTATATGCATATTTATGGGGAAACGAACGATTCGCGCCAACTGCAAGCAGCATGCTGCATGAAGCAAGAACATTATAAAGGAACAATACTCCATATTATAATGCGATAACGATGATAATCATTACTGAATAGTACTTGTTTTGTTATAAACTATAAACTAACGAAGAATTGCAAAAAAACTGATATGAAACTATTATTACCACTACTACCTATATATGATGATTTGTTTCTATTCTGTTAACACGAATATAATGTTGATGATGTGCTGTTTTTGATTTCATCGATATTATTAATTGGATAATAACAATAACTACTGATTGTAGACATGTTGCTAATAGTAACGTATACTTGGATGAACGAACGATGAATACATTTTTTGCATTTAATTAGTGATGGTTTTATTATTCTACCCTTGTCTTCAATGGAAAATGGATATAATTAGTAAGAAAGTCACTCACATAGAACCAACATTGTCAAAATTTATTCGATATATTCGCGGTCGAAATAAACAATTAAAATATCAGTACAAACTAGGGGAAGAAAAAACGAAGAAGTAGAAGAACTGATGAGCTACACATATTCTAACGATATGTACTAAACGTTTTGTAAATTCCAGTTTGTCCTCCCTCTTGTATACATAACGTTGAAGTAGACCTTTAAAATGAAACAAGTCCATACCTAAAAACAAGTAAACCGACGTAGAGCGTCCCAGCGATATCGAAGGCCACAGAATCACTGCGTGTATACCGTAAACCGTAAACGTAACCGAAAATCGAACAAACCATTACAGAATTAGCATATTCGATGTGTCGCCCTACTGCTCACTCTCTCACTGATGCGTAAACAAGTGAAACGCTAGCCTAAGGTAACAAAAGTGGTTTGAAGTATTGCCGGCAATAGACGGATTTGGGCGTCATCGGACTGTCCTGCGGACCGTACAGCTTCGTGCTGCGCTCCGGCAGACGCGCGAACGCCGCCTGATACTCGCGGTCAAACACGTTCAAATCGATATGTGTGCGGCCGACCGCCTTGCACGCGAGGAACAATATCTCGCGGTAGATCGACCGATTGCTGACGATCGTCACATTGCGTTCCATCTGCTTCTGTGTCTTCTGCCGCTCGTGCGCCAGCTTCTTAAGCGGATCCAACAAGTCGGTGCAGTGCACTGAGCTGATGACGCCCTGCATGAAGCGTGTCGAGTTGTTCTGCTCGAAAGTCGTTTCCCTCTGCTGCCAGAGCACGTACATCGGCGGCTTGTCGCCGTGGAGTTGCGGATCATCCCAAAGACACGACACGCGCACTGATGCGGCGAAATGCTCTGTGGAACAAATCAATAATGCATTCATTACTTAACTACTTAGGTACTCGTAAACCTAAGATATCTATAAGAAGACTTACGCGACTCATCTTTGACAGCTTTACAAGATCAAGAAGCAAGTATAACAACTCCCAAGTATTAAGTCGTGTTTTAACTTACCCAAAATCGCGAGTTCTTGCGTGAGCGGATCGGTGCCTTCTTCAACCGGCTGCATAATACCAGCTTCGTCCCCTTTGGTCTCATCCTCATCCCCGACAGCATCGCCGATGTCCGTCGCACTCACATTCGTCTTGCTCACGCTACGACTCTTCAGGCACAAGTTGGGCAGATGCGTTTGCACGTTGATGCGCTCAAACACCCACAGCAGGTTCCAGTAGATAATCGGATGCTCCTCCACGAACTTCGCCTCGGCGAGACACATATCCCCCTCGCGCGTCAGCACGTTCTCCAGCTCCTTGCGCAGCACGAGCGGGTTGAGGTACGGCACGCTAAACGGCTCCGATTGCTCCTTATCCTTGGGCTTGATCTTGATCGTCAGCAGCGGTACCGTCGTGTTGCGACACACCTGGCAGATGGAATTCAGATTCGAATCGTCCGACGTCCAATTCGCCATGATCTCCTCGTCGTAGATGAGCGACGAACAATTGTGACATTGCGAGCACGATGCGATCACAATATCCATTTCGCTATCGCCTGCATTGCCTTCCAGTGGGACGGTAAATAGCGATTCGGGCATCTCATCGCAATCGCGCAAATTCGCATAGCTTCCCCGATAACTCCCACCGCCGCATTCCATCGAAACCTTTCGTTGTCGATCAATTGCACCCTCGCTGCCGTCGGTGGACTCCGCTTCGGCGTCGATAGCATCGCCTGAAGCCAATCGATCCGAAGAGTGCACCTTGATTGGCGTCGATGTTGTGGATGTGGAGATCGCTTCTTTGATCTCGTCCAACTTCTTCGCCATCGTGTTCGCCGCCGATTTCAGCGAGCTTAAACCACCCTGGATGAGCTCGTTGGATTTCTTGCCGGTTAAACTACTAGGACTACGCACGCGGCATTCCAAAATAAAAATGAAACAAAACAAAACAGACAAGCGCGACCATAAAACGATCGAATCGAGGAGTGTAGGTGGAATTAAGAAGCATCGTGCTTACCTAAAATTATTCGAGACATAATCCATGATATTTTGCGGAACATACTTTGCGGCATTCAGTTCGGACTTTCGCAGGGAAAGCCGTGCGGGCGAGTAACGACTAGAAAATTACGTGCGTGTAATTGCCAAAAAAAAAGCCATGCACAGCGAACAAGGTGGTGGTGCAGACAACTCACCCGAAACTCATCTTGATGCTAGAGCCGAGACTTGCAAGACTTGACGCGACCGTCGCCGCTGGCACCGTTTCGGAGCGATGTAGTTTGTTCTGCGCCGGCGGGCTGCCCTCGAAGGTCGCCGACCGGTGCACGGAATTCCGAAACAAAATCGGTTCATCCGTCGCCAACGGCGTGGTCGTCACAGAATTGGTGACATCGGGCGGGGGTGTGATCGTTGGCGGTGGTGTTGGTGGTTCGTCCAACGCTCCCAGCGGATCATTTTCCGTAATAAGCGTGCGGGACATTCTAAAAGTACATTAAAACTATGTTGCAAAGAATTTGACGTGATCAACTTACTTCGTTGGTGAGTTATTTTCATTCTCCTCCGCTTCATCAATATCATTCTCGAAGTTAAGCGTGCGTGAACATGTCTTTTTGTTATTATTCTGCTGTAATTTGTCGATGATCAAAGCATCGCCGGCGCTCTCGCTGCGTGAGAGCACCCGCATGTACTCTGAAGGGCTCTCTGGCGGTGTAAAGGTGATCTGAATGTCATCAATCGTCTCCTGGAACTCGGCTTCGTCGGCATCCGTATCCCGCGAGCTCACCCCCGAATCGGTCTGCTCGGAACCATTGCTAACATTGCTCCCCTTCACAATGCTCACAACCCGCGTGCAGAGCTTATCGAAGACCCCGTCCGTCACCGCCACGGCTTCATGCGAGTCGAGGGATGACCGCGATGCAACCCTATCACCCGGATCCAGCAGATTCAACGTGCTATCCATCGCTGTGGACTGGCGGCGTGCTTCACGTCGCTTGGCAGCACGTCGGAAACGTGCCGCTCCTAAGACTACGCAACGTAGTTTGTTCCACAGCAGTACACTACTGCTGGATTGTGCCGGCCACTCCGCCTCCAGTACGCAACGATTATACAGACCGTAGGTGAGTGCATTCGGTTGGATGCCCGAGCGCTTCATCAGCAGCAGCAACTTCACAGCGAGCAGCGGCTTGGAGTACTCTCCGCAAAGCTGCATCATGAGCCGGTAGCACACCTCATCACATGCGAGCTTCTGCTGCGTGGCACGTACGAGCAGCTCGTATGCCTGCTGCAGGATTGCTCGCTCACGGCCCACGTTCAAAGACAGCAGGCTGGGTAAGGACATGAAGTAGAGCGTGTGGCATGTGCCGCTCAGACACCGTGCCCATAACGCCGGCTGGTTGACGTACTTCTGCGCCAGTTTCTGCGCCGATTTGATCTCGTGTTTGGTGCGACGCGCCATCGGCGAGCCGGGGATTGTCGTCTGGTACAAAGACGAGAGGTGGTCGCGTTTCTTACCGCTTGACTTCAGCATGAGTGGATTGAGCGTGAACTCGGCGTAGACATGCGCCTCATTGGACACCGGTTCGGGCGGTAAGAGAAACACGGTGCGTTCGCTCTTGTGGCAGGTGTCCGGTTCCAACAGGCGAATATCCTCATCGTCTTGACTTAGCCGCTCCGTGCACTCGTCGAAAAACGCCAGGCCCTGATCGCCGTCGGCCACAAAACTGCGCTCCTCGATGAACCGCGTGAACATCTGCGTGTGCATCAGTAGTGTGAAGAACTTGTGGTAGTTCTTGTCGCGCGATCGCAGAAATTCGTTAAGCTGAAAAAGAGCCTGCGCGTCGGTGGTACCCACTGTCGGCGCTTTCGTAATAGGCAGCAGGAAAGTCCGATAACCCTTTAGGGTAGCAGCCATAAACTTGAGAAAAGCTTCTTGGATCTCAAGCTCTTGCATTTGGTCGCGTCGCCGCTTTTGGAATTCGACCTCGAGATCGATGTTCGACGCGGTTTCGTTGCTCACTTTCTTCGTTTGCACCAGATTCTCGAAGAGTCGCTCGAGGGTTGCTTTCAAGACCTTCGCCTGCTTCTTCGGCAGAAGGCGCACGTTAAGTAGATGCCGTTGCGTCTCGCTGACGGTGATGATATTCGTGTCCAAATCGACGCAGCTCACGTCCACCGGCGGATCGTACAGATCGAAGAAACGTGAATCGACGCCGATCATAAAAGGTAACGGCGCGTGCAGCACTTCCACCAAGTCCAGCGGACAGAGCGGCACGTAGGGACATTGCCACTTGAATGGGAATAACAGTGAGGACAACGCCTCCGCCACGGCCGTGAGCGTGTCCGGACGCAGCGAGTGAATAAGTATCTTTTGTTCGGTAAGCGCAAGCAGTAGTATCAGCAGGCAATTATCAGCACCAAGGTTGAAGAGCAACTCCTTGAAGCCGGCCGCACTTCGCGGCAGAGGCAGATCCTCCGGCTGGGTCATGATCAGACGATCGGAGAAATCGGACGACAACTGCAGCAGCGTGCGCGGCGCAGGAAAAGGAACTTCGTCCAGCAACTGCACGATGTATCTTTCGATCGGTATACTTTGTTCAGCGCCGCTCGCCACCATATTGTAGAGGAAATTCAGCCACTGCTTGAAGGCATCCGCAAAGGGCCAGTGCGATAGCACGCAGATGCTTTTCAACGCATGCAAACCGTAGCCCTGTTGCGGTTCGTAGCTCAACTTTTCCGCCTGCTCTGGGGTGAGTTTCTCGTCAGGATAGCGTTCGTAAAAGCTGACTGCCGAACCGTAGACTTTGTACTTTGCATCGGAGACGGTCAGCACAAACGTGCTGAAAATCGGCTTCGGCTGCATTGCCTCCTCTGGCCACACCTCCAAAGAAGCTCGCATTGGTAAGCAGAAAAGCGGTACGGAATCGGGGAATGGAAAATGTTTTAAATTTCCCATTGGATACCTAAAGAATCAAGCACACCACAATCAGCATGTTTCATAAGGTATGAACTTTGTACTTCCCACCTGGATATGACGGATGGTTTATAAGCGATTAATCGCGAACGATTCATGGACTTCTTATAACACAGAAAAACATCACTGCCGACGATGCCCTTGTTCAAATTCTTGTTAATACAGCAGAAAGCATGCGGCGGCGACTCCCCCTTGCTGGCGATCACCACGCAAATATCGGTCACCACCAGCGCGTTGCAGGGCATCGTCGGCGAGCCGCGACGGAATGTGATAAACGTTAAGGCGGTGGAATTGTTCACATTCGCCACCCGTCCGCCAACACTGGTTTCAATCTTGCCAGCATCCTGCATTAAGTACTCCTTGCCATGATACATAACACCTGCAAAATGTCACCAAATGTAATGGCAGATTAATCTAATCTTTGGATGTTCTTACCAATATCAACCAAGGGCGGTTTATCTCGACCACGTCGAAAACACAAGTAGCACTCAATGCTGCGCAGACTGCCATGGTTGAGATCAGCACTCAAACCAGTTGGTGTTCTCTCAATCACCTCGTAGCCGGGCGGCGGCGCCTCGCCCAGCGACGGGAAGATCACGCCAATATCGGTGATCGGATCCTGATCATATCCCAATTTAAACTGCCCAGTGTCAATGGTATCACTGAGGCCGTCAGGCTCATCCGACAATCCCACGACGACGAAGTAGTCGGCCACGCGTCGATCATCCATGATATTTGCGAGTCTTCCACTTAGCGTGGTTAGTTGGTGTCGTCGGTTTTAAGGCACATGTTGATTACTTACTGCAAATGTGATAAGAATAATGCCCACCTACCTGCGGTTAAGCTATCGGGACTTACCTGAGCAAATATAATAACAAACGATAGTGAGTAGATGAGTCATCCGAAAGTAATTCTATATTTCTTTTTCTTTTTTGTACTTGGGTATCTTGTTCAATGCATTTGCGTTGCGGTTGCGTAGGATTGCACTGACGCAGCACAACAGCACAACGCGGCGCAAAGTATAGGAATACGTTCGCTTTCTACGTAATTACGCATTGAGCGGACGGCTTTTCGCTGGTTGTGTTGTGTCTCGCGGTCCTCGCGGTCAAGCGACACTAGCAGGTGTAGTAGAGGCGTGCGTTCCAAGCGTTCGAAGGGTAATTATAATTATTCGACATATATAAAACGTTTACTGCGCGAGCCACTCGTTATTTATTTGTTTGTATCAGTA
>JARJDR010011283.1:0-12144 GCA_030264135.1 Myllaena sp. GC000078 | reverse complement strand
TGCGATTTATGAATGGGAAATTTCCACGCCGCCAACGCAATTTGCTCGAACGCGCAACAGCGTCTTTGGCGCAAAACGCAAACGAATATTACGCCAACAGACGCGACATGTAATTACGCCCGCGCCGCGCGCCACGCCGTGCCGGCGGCGCTTCAATTATACAAACAATCAATATTGTTATTACTTGCCAGTCTTGCGTCGTGCCTCCACCTGAACAAACTTTACGCTTCTCTCGCGCAATGCCTTCGCAATCATGCACTCGAACAACTAATTTACGATTTTTTTTTTGCACATTTGGTACTTACTTTATGTAATTCCGTTAGATACAAGTATTGTCAACTTGAACCGCTAATCTCTTAAAAAGATTGAAATGATAACTTCTAGTTTTATAACGTATTCGTTTTAATCCGGTTGAGAGCCGCCGGTAAGGGCAAACGAATTAAAATTAATTCGAGTCCATTTAACCCACCGACGACGTTTTGTGCGGTTGCAACAACCAACTCTCAACCCTCGGACAAAAATGCCTCAAATTATCTCTGCGGCCGGGCCGGCCGGCCTGCGCGCGCTCGCATTCCACCGACGTTTAACAAGTTAATTAATATAAAATACGATGGCATGTCTACCACGCGTTGACGACATCCTCGTCGTCGTTGTCGACAGGACACATTATTATTATTATTATTGATGACGAAAAGGGTGTGTGGTCAAGTCATCAAGGGATCGAAATTTCCCAAAAAGAAAAGGGAAATGGTTTTCGTCCATTGCCCGCTCGAGTTCGTGCTTAATTGCTGTCATTAGGCGATTCATACTGCAGTCCTACACCCCCGCAAACTTACCTCCTTCGTTGTCTGAATTATTCCATGTTGAATAAAAAAATACCTTTTTTTGCAGGACACCCGAGCAATGCCCAAGCGTCGTATCACTGCTCGCCGAAAGCTACAATCCGCACGTGCGCTACGGGGCGGCAATGGCGCTGGGCATCGCGTGCGCCGGCACCGGACTGCGCGAGGCGCTCAGCATCCTCGAGCCGATGATCACCGCCGACCGCATCAACTACGTGCGCCAGGGCGCGCTCATTGCGTCGGCGATGATCTGCATTCAGCACACTGAGCAGACATCGCCCAAGGCGGCGCAGTTTCGGGCGCAGTACGCCGATATCGTGAAGGACAAGCACGAGGATGTGATGACCAAGTTCGGCGCCATTCTCGCGCAGGGCATCATCGACGCTGGCGGACGCAATACGACGCTGTGCATGCAGTCGCGCGCCGGCCACGTGAATATGCTCGCCGTCGTTGGCACGCTGCTCTTCACGCACTACTGGTACTGGTATCCGTTGGCGCACTGCCTCTCGCTGGCGTTCACGCCCACGTGCGTGGTGGCGCTCAATCGCGACATGAACATGCCGAAGATGGAGTTTCGCTCCGCCGCCAAGCCGTCGACGTACGGCTATACGCCGCTCGTGGAGGAGAAGAAGAAGGAGGAAGTGGTGAAGACGTCGTCGGCCCTCTTGAGCATTGTGGCGCGGCGCACGCGGCGCGAAAAATACAAACAGAAGTTGGATACGGCGGTACCTTTACAATTTCAGAAAATCTTGTTGAAATCTAGTTTTTTATGTAGACTTATGTGTATGAATGATGTTATTAGGAAATCAAACGTAAAGCACCATCGAGTAATACCACGCCGACATCGAGCAAAAAGGAAGTGAAGGATGAACCGGACCATGAGATTGTCGCCAATCCGGCACGTGTAATGCAACAGCAGCTCAAAGTTTTCACAGTCGTCAATGACGGTAATCACCTGCCATTGAAGGATGTTGCACATGGTGGTATTATTGTATGCAAGCGTCTAAAGGCCGAAGAAGAAGACATTGTTGAATTCGTGGAGGGTAAGTGCTTACATAATTTTTAATTCACATTATAATTGGATCAGCACAGTGTTTAACTGGTTGAAACATATCAAAATAACTTGAATCCTTGCATAGCCCATGGTCCTACTATCGAGGATGACCATGAACCCGAAGCCCCAGAACCGTTTGAATATCACGAAGATTAGCAAACCATTTAACAACCCTTTGCTGTCATAAAAAGAAAAAGTGGAAAAAGACGTTCAATGAAGCACACTGCTTTGAAATTAGCATTTTATTGTGTTATCGCGACTCAAATTTAATAAGGGCATGGGTTGAAAGTAGAGATGAATATTCGGTAATTATTCATTTTAAATGAAATAAATAACACTTGAATGGAAATATTAGTTGCATGGTTTGTAATTTTGTATGGCAAGACTGGGAAGTATTTCTATCTAAACTAAAAGAATTCCAATAGTATTTCACGTTAATATCTTGATTTCTTAACTCAAGAATTGAAATATGAAGAAGTTACCTGCAATATTTAACGAGACAACTAAATATTATATGGTAAAATAGTAATTTGAAGATTAATAATATTACCAGTTGTTGTAGATCATCTTGAATATGATCATAAGATGCGTGATGATTTTCCGGTGAAGATAGTTTTTTCCGCATCAAAATCCGTTGAGAAATAGCCGAGTTACGAACGCAAAACGTTGCGCATAGTCGGTTAGCTAAGAGCATGTAACTGACCTACGCAAGTCAACCCTTTGACTATTACGCAACGCGACCTTGCTTGGAATGCTTGGAATGCGATTATGATGTAATCTTTGTTATGCTGACGCCTGCATATTCTTACAGATGAGTGCGAGTGCGAAAGGCGACACACCAACGAGTTGAACAAGCACGCTGCCTAGCGGGCCGTCCTAACCAATCAGCAGCGTTCGACTATTTGGAACTTCAAAACGCACTTGTCAACGTTAACCTCACTTTTTCCTTGGCAACTGTCGCTCTTTTACCACTTGTTCGCGTTAGTTTGTGTTGTGCACTGTGCAATTCTAGGCCTCGCAAACCGTTGGGTGAAATGCTTGCGTACGTGAAAACATCTAATTAGGACTGTTATCCGTTACGTGCGGGACGCCTGGAATAATATTGTAAAATTGCGGTGTGGTGATATAAATGAAGTGAGAAGTGATCAGCAAGAAAGTCAACGCATTCGGCATTGTCTTCATCTAGAGTCGACTTGGCAGCTTCAACGTAAAACGAGAAGAAGAGCAGCATCACATCCATTTCTCCAATGAATGGTTAGCATAATGAAATGCAACTAATACTATTAATCATTTCAATCAATTGTTTTCATTCGGTGTATTAATTGATATGTTTCTTTTTGTTGTAGGTGAGTGGCATCATTCTTCTAATCGGTGAGACAACTATTCGTTTCCTATCACATTTATTGTGGTATGGATTAAAATGTCTTAATTTCACGCAAACTTGTTCATGCTATAATACCGTATATGCATGGAACGTGGAACAAAGCAGGCAGTTTTTAGTTTTAGTATTTTGGCGCAAAAATGTGTATGCATACACCATACATCCGACACCATTCATGCCATACAATAGCGAACGTGTTGTTGCTCTTCCTTCTTCTTCTTTTTCGGTATCCGCTTAATTGTTTAGGTGATGGTTTTGTTTGGCAGATTATAGAATCTAGTCGTTACCCCAAGTAGAGTGAAAATTTTCCACTAAGTTTACGAGACAGATTTTAATTCTAATGACTTTATAACGTGTGCATTGTGCGGATCCTATAATTATCTAAGATTACGCGTCCGTTTCTTTTTCTCTTTTGATGATGCCGCTACCGGCATTTTTAGGAAGCTATCGTAACCAATCAGGCAGGATATGTCGTTGCGTAAATATCTGAGACTGGCTTGTTACTAACAAGACAGATCTCTTGAGGTTGTAAAGCATAAGGGCAGCAAATTCATCTGCATAAGGGTGATTAGGAACGTTGTAAATTAATAAGGCCAATAAATAATTTTTGTTTTGTTATATATCAGCAAAAATAAGACTATCAAATAAGCCAGCAAATTGAGTGAAATTGAAAAGATTTTACAATATAGCAATGTTCATTTTCCCAAAACTCATTATGCATAACATCATTAATGTATAATCAAATTTCTTAAGTCTAAGGTGTAATTTATACTAATGATTCAATTATTTACTATTATTTACACTTACAGTGAGTAATATGACAAAATTAAAAATAGATATATCAATTAACATCGAAAAAAAAACACCTTATAATATCGCTAATAAAGGAGGTGATTCAACGTACACTTAAGAAACGCGAATGAAATACGCGGACGACTCCAACGTTGTATCCGACTGCAGTGAACAAAAAGCTAAAGCGATTGTTGTTCGTTGCAAGAACAGTCACCGCCTCCGCAGGAAATTTCGCGTAGTCGATATTGTTATCGCATCCATCGGTGCGCATTCGCGGTTGCTGTGCTGTTTTCGCTATTCGATCCTATGTGTTAAAGCACAAAATATTATTGTAGAAATTCATAGATCTATTCATATTGTTGCTACACACTCACCAGTTTGTAATCCTGGAATAACAATCTATAGTATTGGCGTACAATTTCGAAATTATTATTTTCTTCAACACTTAAACTTTCGGCGACATTTTCGTCGACGGGCACAAGCGTTACGTTGGAACAGATAAACGTTTTGCTGCATGTCTCTGGGATGAAAGGGTGCATGTTGCGATAGCGACAGCTGACGACTTCACCTGCATCATTCCCCATGTAGAAGAGTGCGCCCCAATCGGAGCCGCTTATGGAACGTGCTGCCGACATGCTGTTCACCATGATAATGTTGCGCACGTAATCCATTTCTACCGCATGCAGCGCACATGTATGCAAATATGCTACAATCAAATTTTTAGTGTGAAACTAGTGTTCGGCTAGGAATTCATTTCCACTTACCATCGTTTGAGCTGTCGTCGTTCGCGCAAAATATCGAAATAGCATTCACGGGCCAAACGAGGTGATAAACAGATGCCCGTCTTACAATCTGAAGTGGATTCAGACTTTTCGCACGCAAATCCCAAACTTTCATCGCGCGATCGAGTCCTCCAGTCGCAAGGAAACGATTCCCAGTCTCGGCATGATACAAAGCGATCGCCGTGACTGCTGCGTGATGTGCTTTGAACGTTCTATACGGATAAAAAGTAGTCACGTTATTCTCATCTGTCGTCTTCAGCATTGTACTGCTATTTTCCAAATTGAACATTGCCACCAGGCCGTTGGAGTAGCCCACTGCAATGTAATTGTGACCTTCCGCCTTGGTCCATGATAGGCTCATCGGATAATATTCTTCCGCTTGGCTTATGTTCATCTCGAAGTCTTTACCTGCGACTAGTTTAAAGCTCGGTTTTGTCTTCACGATTTTCTCACTGTAAACATCTTCCGTATTTAGACAACTTTTATAAATTATAATGGGAAGTACATACGTTAATTGGTTACTCCGTCCGATCGCAAAACAATAGACGTTGCCATCCGTGCAAGCGCACGCTAATAATCCCAATCGCGTGCCATCAACTTCGTAACATCCTGATGGGCACCACTCCATGCAGCGAATACTACCAAAATTATGCGCAATGCATAACTCTAATTGTGGAGATTTTTCAATTGGTCCTTTATTGTCCATCACACCAAAATTCCACAGTTGTATGATGCACTTATCCGTACGGCGCCGTCCAAGGATATACTGGCTGTCGTGATTTTTACTGATAGCGACAGCAAGGATTTGCTCTGCATCCGGCTTGTCGAAAGGCGTCGGTGCCCATGCCATGGATGAAATCGGACCACCACAATAAATATTTACGGTTCCTGAAATATTTCGCATTTTAAGGATCAAATTTTCAATGAAAGTGTTTGTTACGAACCATTGATGATCGTCGCTTCAAAGACATTATATCGTTTATACTCAACATTATCGTCCACATCATCATAGATCATGTTACAAGCAATCCCAATAGATTTTTGTAAAGATGGTAGATAGTCAGAGATATAATTTGGATTTACATGTACCCACGAAGATTTTATAAAACGATAATTTGCAAATAGTTGTTTGGTATAGTTCTTCACACAACTGAAATAGGAAGATGTAATTTACTACGTTCACCATAAACAAATAACTTACAAATCTAGCATTTTGCTGTATGTAGTGGTACAGATACCTAGTGGACAATTCAGTGGTGCATTATCGACTTCATTAATCCTCACGAATTTTTCGAGTTTCCCTGTAATATGCAACGCAAACAATTATATTAAAATCCGCAGATCTCGCTAAATGCCAGTTTTGAAATACTTACAATAATCGTTAGCGTGTACTTTGTCTAACTCCGATAGTTTCTTCCGCGTCTTCTTATCATCTTCCAACTCAGCTGAAAAATCAGATTCATCGTTGTCGGCTGAGTCTGGTTCATTATCGGAGTGCGCAACAAAATCATCATCAGGCGATATGCCCATGAGATCTGCATGCTGCAAGTTTACGTGCATCCGAATGTCGACTATTTTCTCGAAGACTTCGAGACAAAATTTACATATGACATACTAAAAAAGAAATAATATGTAATTAAGAAATTTCTTCTCGTCTATTTCAAATCCTGTCAATAACAATTTACCTGCTCAAGCTTATGTTCACAGACTTTCAAGTGATCGTACGCCGCCTTGGCAATTTTAAACATTGCTTCGCAATGTTTGAATGGACAACTGACTTCACCTTTAGCGTGTATTAGTGCACCGAAAGCTTTCTTAATCAGCCACGGTGGTGAGTTCGGTTTGAAACAATATAATTTCTGCGAATATGCATCACCATCGGTGGGGGTCAACTCTTTCGCGACTTCCTGAATTTTTTCGGATGCTTTTATAGCAGCCGCGCGCTTAGAGGGTGTGTTTGTGTCGTTTTGCGCTACTTCCATCTCGGCTAGCATCTCCGTTCTTGCCGCCTTTTTCGCCGCTGCCGTGTGGACCTTTTCATGTTCGACAAGCTGACTGGGCAAAATGAACTTGGGGCATTCCGTACACTGCACTTTCAGCGCTTCCAGCTCGTCATGTTTCCGATGCTCCACCAACTTATGGACAAGAAATCCTAGCTTCGATTTTTTTATATTACCACACACGTCACATCGATACGGCTTTTTAGGGTACAAGCAGTTCAAAATGGATCCAACTAGACCCAAATCATCCAAATTCTAAAGGCATTTAATACTAATTATACACAATTGCATCAACATATTTAGAAGGTCCTACCAAAGGCTTATCGCCAACGCGCCAGGCGACATTATTGTGCTCTCGCAATTTATGTTGATGCCACTGCTTCGGTTGCATGTGTACCTTGCACACGGCGCACGTGGTCGTCTCCGCCGGGCTAGAAACCAGGATGAATTAGGAACCAATGAAGAACAAACGACTTAAAATGAAACGATACAAACACATTCTCGATTGAATTAGACTTTAAAGAAATAAAAATCGAGGATTCTCTTTACTCACCCAGGCTGCGTATCATTCGTCGCATTTTTCATCGCCTCCTTCATGATTACAACTAAATTATGAGTTAATAATCTGTACATTTTCGTGGTGGTCCCCTCGTAGTCGGCGGGCCGCGTTGCCGCTGCCGCCGCCGTCTCATCCGCCACCTTCGCCCCCTCCTCCACCGCCGACGTGCTTATATCTGGAACAGGTGCATCATTCTGTGTAGCAGTGGGTGTGTTACTGGTGGTAATGTTGAGAGGCATAAGTGAACCATCATCGTCGAGCTTCGCCCGCTTGGCAGGCGCATCACCACCGCCGCCCCCGCCGTCGCCGATTATGGTGGAGGTGGTGGTGGCGGATGTCTCCCATTTGCGCTTACGACCGTCAGTCCGTCCTTTGTTTACCTTGTTTTGTTCGGCAACGGGAGTCCGCCGCGGTCTGCCGCGTCCCCGCTTCGACGTTTCCGTGGTAGGCTCGACCTTCTCCTCTTCTGACACGGATTCCTTCGATTTTCTCGGCGACTCGCGTAATTTTTTTGATGCCTCCGGCTCCTTTTTCTCTTCGGCGAGCGGTGAACTCGCTCGTGTTCGTCGCGAGTAGGTGCGTAGTGGCGTCTTCGATGTCACTTCCTTGCGTTTCGGCTTGGATTCTTCCTGAGCTTTGTGATCATCGTTGACCTCTTCCTCTTCCTCCTCATCTTCAGTGTAATTGACCTTCTTGGGATTGCGTGTTTCGCGTAACGGGGTAGAGGACTCCTTTGCAGCTTTGGCCAATTCTTTTACTGCCCTCGGGGAACTTTTAGTTGCGCGCGTTACTTTCGCAACTTCTTCTTTCACCTCTTTTGCAGGCTCTTTATCCTTCTTTACGTCCGCTGAAGACGCTTTTGATTGTTCTTTCTTTTCCACAGGCTTCTTCTCTTCGACTGCTTTTGATTCGTCTTTCTTTTCCACAGGTTTTTCCTCCTCGACTGCCGTTTCGTCACTTTTTTCTTGAATTTTAGGCTTCACAGCTTCAGTATTTTGAGACTCAACATTATCATTGTCCTTTGGATCTTCATCAACATCCATGTGTTCTGTACTCGTCTGTTTATTTTCTTCCCCTTTATTTTCGGACTTTAAACTCGTATCACCTTCCTTGTCTTTATTTTCAATAACTTCCGCTGATTTATCTTTGTCTTTCTTCTCATCGACAACTTCTTCAGATTTTAACTCCTCGGATTTCTTACCGTCCGCCAACTTTTCACTCACTTCGGTTTTCTTGCTTTCTTCCGCCTCCTTATTGGCCAATGATCTTTTTGGCCTCTTTGTACTAGTACTCTCATCAATATCATCATCATCATCCTCGTCGTCGTCGTCATCATCATTTTTAATGATAACGATCGGTTTCTTTAGAGGCGGACGGCCACGCTTCCTCTTCACGACCTGAGCAATAAGCGCTTTCTTTGCAGCCAACGCTTCTTCATCCTCGTCCTCATCCTCATCGTTGCTGGTGACGATCACAACAAGCTGTTCTGCCGGCTTTATCTTCGGAGGGCGTCCACGTCGCTTCGGCTTCACCTCCGTATCGCTGCTTCTTTCGTTCTCGCTCGTTGAATGTTTACGCACAGTCGTCACGTAATTGGCAAACCTTTTATTCGGTTTTGGCACGCGTCCGGTACGCGTCGGCGAGATGATTGAGCCGCCTTCGTCGCTGTCCTCATCGCTGTCGTCATCATCGTCATCGGGCGACTCCAGCTTCTTGCGTTCGGCCTCCTCCTTTGCCAGACGTGCAATCTCCGCCAGCTCCGCCTTGCTCTTTCGTCCGCGCTTTTTGTAGACTTTGGGCGGAGGAGACTCGGGCTCCGATAGTTCTGATAGTAGCGTCAGCTCTGGTTTGCGGCGACTGACACGACTTTCCCCCGCACTCGGCTGCGGTGGTGACTGTTGGGCCTGTTGAGCAAGTTTAGCGTGATTTTGAACCACATATACATTCGTTGCTGGCACAGCGGTCGCCGTTGCAGGTACAGTGGCTTTCTGAATATTCTCATCTTCATCACCGGCACGTTTCCGCATGTAAGTGCGCAACATTGGAGACTTAAAGTTCGGGTTTGCAATTATCAAAGGAGCGGGCTTAGCTCGCTTCCGCGCAGCTGCTGCACTGGTCGGCGTTGATGGTGTCGTTCCAGAGCCAGATGTTCCTTCACCTTCATCCTTTGCAACAAGTTGAATAGTCCTTGGGACGGGGGATGCAACTACCGGCTTCATTACTTTTGTCACGTCGCCAGTTTTTAAGCCATTGAGCAGAGTTGGTGACACCACTTTCTTGAGAAGTGTTGGCTTCTTAACATACTGCACAACTACATTCTTCACCACTTTCATCTTTTTACCATCAATTATCATCTCTGTGGCTACAGGCTTCTGTATTCCCAAAACTCGCTGCATGTTCTGTTTTAGCTGATTGCAAAATTCTTTCTTTGTTTCTTCATCCACCTCTTTTTCAACTTCTTCCTCTTCTTTAAGTGGGTCTTGTTCTTCTACTTCTTCTTTTACTTTAAGTGGGTCTTCTTCTTCTACTTCTTCCTTTTCTTTAAGTGGGTCTTCTTCATCACCTTCAATACTCTCATTATCTTTCACAGCTTCTTCATCAGCCAAAGTTTTAGTATTTGTGGTCTCTCCATCTTCCTTAGCTTCATTATTCTCCTCAGCTAAATTGTCTGCAGCTTCTTCTGTTGTTGCCTCTTGTTCTGGTTCTGATTCAGCAAGATTTGCAGCAACAATTTCAAACACCTGTGCTTCTTTAACAACTTCATGTGCTGGCACATTCTCTAATTGATCAGTTTGACCTTTCTCATCCTCATCTGCTGCTGCTGGTGGTGGTTCTTGATCTGCTTCCTTCTCCACAGCTTTGTCTGATCCAATTTTGACTAAAGGTGGAGGAGAAGTATCATTGGTACATGCCTGACCAGTTAGAATAAAATTTTTTGGGCCACCTTCTTTGGAACTCATTATCTTCTGCAGGCCGATCTTGCGAATCTCGTTTGGAGTAAAAATTTTTATCTTCTTGCGGGGCACCGCATCATCGGCCGACGCTGCTTCGGTTGTTGGGTCCGTTTCCATCCTTATGCCAACCTAGCAATAAGTACAAACATTAGTAGAAAACCGGCGCGCGCAAATCATGAGTGGCAATAAAAGGGCGCAAATATTGCGTAGAGCATCAGTGCAAGAAATTAACAGCAGAATTGTACACATAATTGGTTTAAAATGCGATTATGTGAATAAAGAACTAACCTGTTGGTTGTTAATTTAAATAGATTTCCGTGGTACGAACAATCTGCATCCAGCACGCAATAAGCAATAGATTTAAACGCAAATAGCGAACTTACTGCGCGAATTATTTATAAACGAAGAGGAGTGGCACCGTGCAGACGAATAAATCGCGTTTACAAGCGGTATTTTACTCAAAGACCCGACGCGCTTCGCAGAAATTAGCTTGCCTCGCTTTCCTGAGCTTGCCCAGCCAGCTTGCCAGACAGAAGCGACGCGAGCATCAAGGTCACAAGGGCTTGTAAACGAACGCCAGCGTCCTCTACATAATGCTTGAAGGATTGCTTTGCATCTACAAAGTGTTAAAAAACAACAAGGAAATTCTTATTACGCATTTATCCATTATTTATTTACAACGCAGGGAATAAATTAAGAGAATTTAAATTAATTGATTTTAAGTAGTCACATCCTATAAAAATTGATGGCAAGACATACATTTAGTATTGAATTCAATTTTATTATAAATAAAAAAACTTTCAGTTGTGGTGATAGCAATATGAAAGATTATAACATATTTATCACTAGATAGATTAGGCATAATCATCTTGATCTTCACTGGGTTGGGCTGCCTGTTGTGCCAGCAGTGCAGCAGCCTGTAGTTGTTCCCACTGTTGCTGCTCAGCATAGGCCTGCTCCTGCCTGGCTTTCGCAAATAGCTCCTGTTGTTGCCTCAGCAGCTCTTCCTCTGGTATACCCAGATTCTCCAACCGGGTACTTTGCCTTCTTCTCTTGGCAGCAACAGCCTTGCAGTCTTTCAACACTGCTTCAGCTTCAGCTTGATAGTCTGTGAATCCTAATTTCTCTAAAGCTGATTCAAAGACAGGCAATCAATAAGCTAATCCACAAAATAGAATGAAGATGAATAACTATTCTCACACATGCACTCACCCATAAATATGTGCTCAGCATTTATAGTCTTTTTGTTGAGTTGATTGCATATCTCATTGGCCTCAGAGCTGAGCAAGTGGATGAATTCAGTACAGCAATTTAATACTAATTCGCGTGCCTCGTTCGCAATGCGCACAGAGGGGACTAGTTCTTTGATCATCTTGTTGATGCTCGCCCGCGGCAATGTGAGCTCGTCGTCTTCGACGCTTCCTGCACCGGAGCCTCCTCCTGACGTGTTCGGATTGCTGCTCATTATCGTGGGTGCAAAGAGTGCTTTACAACACGACTACGTGGACACGTCGGGATCGCCGCGCATATGGAGCGATTAGTGCAATGCACTTATCGATGTATATTAATTATAGCCCACCACCAACCTAAACGCTAAAGAAGAATGCGCTTGATTGAAATGATTGAAATCTTATTTCGGTATCGAATCAAATGAGCGTTTGTGGTGACAGCCTTTCTCTGATTTGGTTTAAATATGCGAAGCCCCTACTTTTTTTTACAGGGTCTTCCAATAATTTCGATTTGACGTTTAGTTTTAAAGCTCTTTTCGAGTTTGATTTAT
>JARJDR010011275.1:0-13782 GCA_030264135.1 Myllaena sp. GC000078 | reverse complement strand
TTTAGAATCATTTTCATAAACATCTTTAGGGATACCAGTGAAATCACCAAGTTCGAGTGCCCCGTGTGCACAAACTACTTCACCAAACCGATTTACATGTGCGCAACCGGCCATAGTTACTGCGCCAACTGCAAATCAGCATTAAACAAATGTGCCTTGTGCCTACAACCATTTGCCGGCGCACGCAATTATCTCCTGGAGGAACTGCTTGAAACTGTACGATTTCAATGCAAATTCAAGCTATGCACTTCATTCCTGTCCCTCAAAGAATACGCCGATCATGAACTAACGTGCAAATATAATGAAAGGGCCTGCTACATATATTCTTGTTACTGGAAAGGATCATACACAAAAATCAATGCCCATCTTCTCACATACCACCAAGCACACCTGGTAGAATCTGGTACTATATTGAAATCACATCAGTTGACTGTGAGTGTTGTCAAGTATAATAATCATTTATGCTGGATCCGAAGGTATGTGGACAATACAATGATCCTATGGACTGCTCAACTTACACAAAATTCAAAGGACAAATTGAATGTGGGTATTAGAGTTCACTCAGCTGATAATATTGTGCATGAATTACAGCAACCATGCTCAATTAATGCAATGGAGACAGAGAAGGCACTCAAAGAGAATTCATTTCTGTGTATGCGCCAGATCAAGGCTAGGGGTGCTACTTTTGAAATTCGTTTGTTCCAACCCGAGGCGTGATTTGAGATATTCCCTCTACATGATGATTTATAAGTATTTTGATGCTATGTTTGCTTAATTTGTTCAGTTTTACTTGTTACAAGTTATTAGTAGTTACCAATGTTAAGTTACTGACCTCATGTTTATTACTGAAGAAATTGTTGCTCTCCGACGTTACTCGTTGCTCTGGCACAATTAAGTTCACTACGAAAAACACACAATCACTTCTCACTTTCCAGCGAAAATTTGGCTTCTTGGTCACTGAAACCACATCTGAAACAAAAAGAAGAAACTTATTGACGGTTATGCTTTGAATTACGAAAATTAAAATATTACATACGAATTGACGCAGTACTCATATTGTAATACACGAACACATATTATAATTGATATATATTCTTACCTAAGCAAATATAATAATTAATTAGAATGGAATAAATGTTTAATTTCAACAACTTTTCATCGACCGATCATAAATTCCCAACCGAATACATAACCACACATTTTCAGCATAATTTTCAGCATTGATCATTGATTCATCATGTTGATCATGTTGATGTTATGTTCGACTCTTGAATTAAATAATATTATTTAAAACAATTACAAGCAACAAATTACGATGGAAGTGGATTTGCTACGTCCGGGAACTGTTCCCATTGCGCTTCCAACACCGTATTATGGTTTGAATTTCTTCTCGATCGATCGCAATTAAAAACTCATCTGGAAAAGATCAATCCATGAATATGATCCCAATCTCTCTAAATTCACTCATCTTTTGAGGGCAGCACCTGCCGGCCGTGCGCATGCCGACCGGACGGACCAGACTTAAGTCGCTCATGTGATCGCCACTTTGCCAATCAAATTCATTCTCGAGTCGATAAGGACCCAATGGGAAACACCTGTTCCATATTCCACTACATGCATATGAATTTGGTGCGCATTCTCTGTGATTTCCTTTGATTTGTGTGAATTACACATGTTAATCAATAGCAAGTGTAAAATCCTGAATTTTGTGGTGATTTGTGATAAACTCAATGAGATAATACGGTATCATTTGGACTGACTTTTTATCTACATATTGCGTTCACATATATAATGAAGCGTAATTCAGTCAATGAAGTACATAAACTCATTTGAGTGTAGTCGAGTCTTGAGTTTAGAAATCCGTGTAGAAAACAGCTGATTTCAACAATTTATAATGTAAGTATTAAATAAAACCACATAATACATTTGGTATTATGTGGTAAAACATTAAGAAAGACCAATTATCATAAATATCTTTAGGGATGCCAGTGAAATCACCAAATTCGAATGCCCAGTGTGCACAAACTACTTCACCAAACCGATTTACATGTGCGCAACCGGCCATAGTTACTGCGCCAACTGCAAAGCAGCATTAAGCAAATGTGCCTTGTGCCTACAACCATTTGCCGGCGCACGCAATTATCTACTGGAGGAATTGATCGAAACTGTGAAATTTCAATGCAAATTCAAGCAGTGTGCTACATTTCTACCCCTTCAAGAATACAACCACCATGAATTAACATGCATTTACAATGAGAGGTCCTGTTACATGAATGGCTGTCAGTGGAAAGGATTATACACTGAAATCAATGCTCATCTTGTGGAAAACCACCAATCACACATTGTAGAGCATGGTTCTGTGTTGAAATCACATCAGTTGACTGTGTGTGTCGTCAGGTATAATAATCACTTGTGCTGGATCAGAAGATATGTGGTGGACAGTACAATAATCCTATGGACTGCCCAACTCACACAAAATTCAAAGGACAAATTTAATGTGCACATTAGAATTCGTGCAGGCGGTAATATTGTGCATGAATTACTGCAACCATGCTCAACTAATATAATGGAGGCAGAGGAGGTACTCAAAACCAAATCTTTTTTGTGTTTGCGTAAGAGCAAAGCTAAGGGTGCTACATTTGAAGTTCGTTTGTTCCCAGCCGTGGCGTGATTTCAGATATTCCATATACACTCTAGCTTTTAAAGTATTTTGACACTATATTTATTTAATCTGTTCAGTTTTAATTGTCATAAGTTAGTAGTAATTACCACATAATACAATGTGTACAATGTGTAATTACCAAACATGTGTTACTGACCTTATATGTATTACTGAAGAAATTGTTGCTCTCCGACGTTACTCGTTACTCTGGCACAATTAAGTTCGTAAAATTCACTACGAAAAACACACGATCACTTCTCACTTTCCGGCGAAAATTTGGCTTCTTGGTCACTGAAACCACATCTGAAACAAAAAGAAGAAACTTACTGACGGTTATGCTTTGAATTACGAAAATTAAAATATTACATACGAATTGACGCAGTACTCATGTTGAAATACACGAACACATATTATAATTGATATATATTCTTACCTGAGCAAATATAATAATTAATTAGAATGAACTAATTGTTTAATTTCAACAACTTTTCATCGACCGATCATAAATTCCCAACCGAATACATAACCCCACATTTTCTGCATTGATTCATCATGTTGATGTTATGTTCGACTCGTGAATTAAATAATATTATTTAAAACGATTACAAGCAATTACAAGTAACAAATTACGATGGAAGTGGATTTGTTACGTCCGGGAACTGTTCCCATTGCGTCCAACACCGTATTATGGTTTGAATTTCTTCTGGATCAATCGCTATTAAAAACTCATCTGGAAAAGATCAATCCAGGTATGAATATCATTCCAATCTCTCTAAATTAACTCATTTTTTACTTTGCCAACACCCTTAGATCCTAGCGCAACGGATTTGATCATTAAATTTACAATAGCCACATATGAATCGATGAAAAACGAGACGAAGAATGCCGACTTCAATCCGGACGATGCCATCCTTCCCGGTCCGACAAAGTTACCCTTAAAAGTTCTAGCTTTAAAAATCCTTGTGCTAAAAGTCGCCGCCTACATCAAATGGAATCTATCAACCATTTGCAGTATGCCCTTCAAGGTACAAGTGAATCTCTTGCAAGACCTGCTATATTTCACCGGCAATGAGGTGGGCGTGAAGATACCCCACATTCCCAAAGTAAACGCAAATCCCGAGGAGGTTTCCAACATCCCCGGTCAGTATCTATTTGCCCTCGTTCTCTATCACCGTTGGATGATTGCCACCTTCATGAGCAAAATTCATGGAACTGCACCAAACCAGTAAGAAGAACACAAAAACAATCTCCGAATATAGATGCTGTTAATGCGATTGATTTTTGCAGGGATAATGGTGATTTCTCCTTGCTGCGGCTCTTCGTCGAACACAACAACATCGTGTGTACGGCGGAGAACATGGAAATCGCCGAGCTGTTCCTAAAACAGGCGCTGAATTGGACCAACGCACCGGCGCTGCTCTCCTACGACTGCTTCGAGTCGCTCACCGAGAGCAGCACAGCGACGCAGTTCCACTGGGACGCGGCGACACCCATCGATGTCGCCGACCTACGCGCGCAAATCCACTACGACCTCGGCGCGTACTACTTCTTCCGCGAGGAGTACCGCACCGCCACGGAGCACTTTCGTTCGTGCGCCAAGCTAATGAAGGCGCTGCGCAAGCAATGCGTCTTTGCCAGCGTCGACAAGGACGCGCTCGAGAACTACATCGTCGCGTGCGGCGGCGAATCGCACTCGAAGAACCTCTTCGAGGAGATGAACACGTCCATCGCGCACAACTACGATGGGATTTTGAACGTGCTGGTTAATGACAACAAGTTCTGGGAGATACCCATCAGCCAACGCATCATCCTGGAGCACGATTTGATCGGGGGCTTGTCCAGCGGGAAGCTTTGCGTCTCCGACGGCGATCTACTGGTGAAGGTGCAGGCGTTAAATGCGGTGCGCTGCGTGATCGAACGCTACAATGCGCATAAATTTCAATGGACTGAGCTGAACATTGATTTTCTGATCTGGGCGGCGGCAGCAATCTGGCGATCGATCGACGTGCTGGAGAAGAATCTGCTTGCGTCGTATTTCTCCCAAATTATCGTGCAATTGGATAGTGAGGAGTTGCTGCAGAAAATCGCTAAGCATGATATTTTATCGGATCTGATGCGGTTCATTGATGATAAGCATTTGCGCACTGCTATCACCAAGCAGGTGGTTATACCGGATTTGTTGAAGGATTCGTATTGGGATATCCAAGCTCCTAACAGTGAGTTTGCAGAACTTTATCCTTCGAACTGTTATCAGAAAGGTTCATTTATAGAAAATCCAAAATTGGAAGGACGATTACTCGAGCAGCAAATCATTGCTTGTTACAATGTGAAAGAATTGCGCGATTTACTGGTCAAATTGCGAGTGCGCAATGCTAATAGACCGATTTGGAAGATCAACATGAACTGGGAGCTGCCAATTCCTTTACAAAGCGTGGTGACGAGTATTCCACGAGGATTTCTACAAGATTTCAGTTACACCCTCCTAGCAAAATCACGCGAATTGATGCTATCAAAGGACTTCAACTCTTCAATCAGTTTCCTAAGACTGCTGGAGAAAGAGGTGAAAGACAACGCAACCCAGCCGAAACTACTCAAGCTGATTAACTGGGAGATACTATTAGTGGAAATCTCGCAGTATTTTGACGAATGGCCCGCTTTACACATTGGTCTTGATGAAATTTGCCAACTGGAGCGTTCTTTTCTATTTCAATGGTGTTTTAGATCGACAAGAATTGGTTCAATCCTGCGAGAATTGTCTGAAGAACACTGAGATGATTCCACGCACCGAAGTGATGGAGCAATGCGTGCTCTGCCTTTTGAACCTCGCACGCTGGGACTTTCTCATTTCATTCAACAAGCCGTGGACGTACATCGAGATTGCATCGGCGATCGCACTCGCCTGCCAGGACATCGTCAAGTTCAAGGGCGCCAAGAAGATTAACAAAGACATCTGGGACCTGGTGATACCGATCTTTGCGGCGACCTCCTCGTCGCAGTCGTCCAAGCGCTCCGCCGCGGGCGTGCATCGCGACTCGCCGGTGAGCAACAACAAGGTGCAATTGCTGTCGTTTCTCAATCGGCTGCGCGACGCCACCGCACTCTCGGTGCTCATCTCGCTGTTGGCACGCCTCTACAACCTGCTGCGCGACGACGCCAGCATCACGCTCAACGTGGACTACGTGATGCTGTGGCCCTCGACCATCAGCAGCATCAACTCGTACAACACGGTCGCCGTCACCGAGGCGCTCTCCGATCTCGTGCTGCAAGCGCTGCGCTACTACCCGACGAATATCCCATGGTTGCATCTCATGGGCGATCTATGTTTCTGTATGAACCCATCCCCCGAAACCACCTCCTAAACGCGTTAACGAATGGTTTTCTTCGTCTACAGCGAACCTGAATTACGACAACAGTTTACGATACTATCTACAATCGTTGATTGTGCAGACGGATTACTTTAATCTACCGGTGCGCAACGACGATCATATCTTTCGGAGGATGATCAAGTGCTGCACGCATCTTGGATGCCACACGCAGGCGGCGGTGCTCTGCCAGTTTCTTGAGCAGCCCGACTACACGCTTGCGTTTCGCAGCCTAGTGGACTTCAAGTCGTGCAACGACTCGGTGGAGGCGTACTACCACTGCTTCTGGGACACGAGCATTCTCGAGTACCTGATCCACCTGCACCACAAGCGCGGCGAGTTTCAAAGGAAGAAGAAGGCGGTGCAGACGATCGGTATGCTTGAGCTGAATTCGAACAATAACGTGGAGATACAACGCGAGGCGGTTAACTTGCGCAAGCGAACGTTTCTGCAGGCGATGTGCAGGCAATACGTGCGGTGAGAGTGGTTTTATGGTATGGACGTGCTCGTTACAAACATATATATTGCGCAGTATTAATTCTATGTACAATGAGATTTTCATACCTAGCGTTCTTCTATGGGCGTTCCGCCTTGCACTTCACAGCATGATTCGCACAAATACTTGTTCGCGGCACAACATGGGAATGCTTCCAGACTGAAAACTCGCTGCGTGCTTCGCGATGCACATCATTTGAGGGCTTTTCCATTGTTTTTCACGTCGATAATTGAATATATTCGCGGAGCGCGATGCGTTTGCTCAAAACGTTCACTAACGAAAGGGACGCTACAGCCGTTGCAAGTTTTCTAGTGACGCTTGCAACTCTTGCAACGTTGCCAACTGTGCATCATAACCTCTTTGATGCAAACTTTTAAACTTTCTTACAATTTAAATCAATTCTTTTACGATTTATTATTATTTGCAAAAGAAATTTCATGAGGATGTTGCTATTCAATTTTATAAATAGTTAAAACGTTTCCATGGCAACGGAATTTGTCAATGCCGTAGAAAAACGAAATTTCAATGACATTAATTTAAGAAGTATGGACGACTTTCTTCCATAGCTTCTTTTTAGTACACAAAAAACATATCAAAATTCAAAATTAGTCGTGTTTTGCTCCCGCAGGCAATTAGATCATCAGTGCAGGCGAGAAGCATGCTTCATTCATCCGCGCTAAAAATAATCGCGTCGTGGATTTTATGTAATAATTATTTGCTCGCAATGTCCTCTTCCTCACTGAATCACTCGATTTGCAGGTTATATAAGTTACAGATGCGAACGATGCGAATAATACAACTAAAATAATAGTGCAAAAGTGCATGTGCGTTGATAAAAGATACTATCAATACGATTTTTACTATCAATAAATCATGGCTCATCAATCCTAACACGCCCCGTACGCGCCTGCAATGGATGAATTCCTCTTTCGGAGTTCGCAGAAGTTCGAGCACTTGCAAGTAAGTTGTTCACATTTTGTTCCTCTGCCCGCTGGCAACCTTATATAATGATAATAAAGCAGGCAATTATTAGTTGACGAGTAGAATTGACTTGTAACCCGCTGCACGCTTGTTCTCAAGTACCAAATGGGTGTTGCCACTGCGGAAGGCAGCAGCTTCATCAAACAACTCTCAACACACACCAAAAATGCCCTCGTTGATACTCTCAACAGTCCCACATCACAACAAATTCAGGAGACACTGAGGAGTTTCTTCCTTTACTCCTGGGAGCTGGCGGATGAGATATGCTGCAGCATTGTCTATCATGTGAATCCAAGGAATCTCTCTCAACATTTTGCTAAAGTTTTTCGATCCAAATGTAAGATTGACTATACTGGTATACTGGTAAAGTGAATTAATTGTTAAGATTGCTTTGGGTTTCAGGGAGCAGCAGAGACTTGGCTTTTGGTTGTGCAGGCCTTATTGTTGGGAGTGTTTTTGGTATTGGCATTGGAATTGCATTCCAAAGAAAGAATGTGCTTTGTAAGCACATGTTGGCTGTCCAGTGCACAAGTTATATAGGAATTGAGGTAGATATAAGAGTAGATAATGTGATTTGTACTTATATTTGTAATAATTAGGGTGCAACTGTAACTGATGAGGCTATTGCCGCGACTTGTATCAAGGAGCATGAAATTCTGATTGGTGTGCGAGCAACTTCGGTGCAAGTGATTGATGCAGACATTTGCAATGGCTATGGTAAAACCACAAGACAACTACTAGCTGCTTATCAAGTAAGTGAAGCCAAATATGTAATTAGAACAGTTTAAATATAGTCATGGGATCACTTTTAATATTAGCCAAAGGTCATCAATATTTATAGCCACGCATTGCTTACAGTTTTCCAAACACGATCTGCCGGTAACACTGGGCAGGGATTGCACAGGCATCGTGATCGATGTGGGCAAGAAGGTAACGCGCTTCGACATCGGCGACGAGGTGTGGACGACGTCTCCCTTCTGGGCGGCGGGCACAATGTGCCAGTACTTCATCGCGCACGAATCCGACGTGGGGCATAAACCGGCGACGATCGGCTACGAGGGCGCATGCAGCCTACCATACGCTGGCGGCGTGGCATTAACGCTGCTCAAATCCATGAACCTCGCCGCTGATGAGCTCCGAGACAAGCGTATCCTTGTGCAGGGGTGTTGCACGCCCGTCGGCTGCGTGCTCGTGCAACTCTTCAAAGTCTGGGAGGCACACATCACGACAACATGCTACCGGCGTGCCATTCCCGTCGCCGAAGCACTGCGCTGCGATGACATCATCGTGTTCGACGCGTGCATTAGCACACCGCCTTCAACGAACGGTCAAACCCCAACACCAACGGTGGCACTCTGCACACCCGAAATGGAGGCCGTCACACTGCTGCAGGAGTTGCAGCATCGCAAAACGTTCGATATCGTGGTGAACACGCGTCGTTGTGGTGTGCCGGATGAACAATTGCGAGGGTTTACCAGTCCGGGCGGTGTATTTATTTCAACACTACAAACGCCGCTCGTTGAGGATAGCTACCGTTTCCCAAGCTCGTTCCTGTTTAGGATCTATGTGCGGATACGGTCCATGTATCAGGTGGGTTTATGGGGATGTGGGCATGTTTGCAGAGTGTGGGATGCATTCGTGGTTGGTTTACAGGTTTGCGCTGGTAGACAGCTTCGCGATTATGGCGAAGTGCACATCTGCAGCAAGCTCCTCGACGAGCTCAAGCAACTGGTCGAGGCTGGCAAGCTGAAAACTCTAGTCGACAAGGTCTATTATCCGAGCGATATCGAGAACGCCTTATATCATATACAATCGACTGACTCGATAGGTAGCTCGATAATCACGTTTAGGTGAGTCTTTGCTAACTTTCTTTTCCTTCTAATCAACGGACAAAACGCATAAACAAACATTTCATTCGTTTGAAACGAACGTTATTACATATGTATTAATTGCAGCGGGTTTTGAGCAATATTTTATAGTTATTTAGAACTGATCCCCCAGAATTTATTATGTTGAACTATAGTAATGATGCCTAATGATTTATAGATATTTATTGTTATCCTGCATGTATATAGTCAGTGCCTTGATGACACTGTCACCGTTTAGAAAGAATTCGAATTTATAAAAGAATAGATCGGAAATCTTATCTTTGATGGGTTGGAATAGAATCTGAGAGACGGTGTCAAAGCTCAGAGGGCTCAGAGTTAAACGAAATGTATACTAAACGTAACAAGCCACTAGCTGGTCCGAATATAAATTTATATTTATATCAAGCGCATTGGAACATTCTCCTAATCCTATCCTAATTCCTTTCCCAGATGTGAACCATCCCACCAACAACGTACTTCACGACCGAAGTGAATTAAATACTCTCATCGCATGACTAAGTGAAGTCTTCAACAATTTATTAATCTAATTCATCTCTTGCTGAGCGCTTACCTTGCTTGCTGCCCTTCCGTTCAGCCACAATCTGCGCCTTGCTACGCTTCCGAAACACGTTCTTCTTGATATCGCGCAGTTTTTTACTCTTGTGCGCTTCGGCATCTTGAATAACAGCTCGGTGCTTTTCAAGGCGCTCCTTGGTCTGCGCTTTGAGCTGCTCCTGCTTGTGATCGTACGCAGTCTTAATCATCTTCATCATCTTGGCGACCTTCTGCTCCTTCGGTTCGCGAATCACTGCCACACGCGCCATCTCCTTGCCCTTACTATTGCGGCGCGCCTCGTGCTTCGGTTTGTCGCGGTACGGCAGCGCCTTCTGCAGCTTGGCCGGAATGACCAACGGCTTGAAGACCTTCTGCTCGCGTTCGATCGCCGTGTACATGCTGTCCACCTGCGCGGCGTTACGCACACCGCTCTCGCGCTTAATCTCGCCCGTGGTTCGCATTCCCCGCCAGGAGTTCTTCCGGTTGTCCGGCAGGAGGAGTGTGGTGACCGGTGTGTAGAATTTCTGCACGTCGACTTTATACCATGTTCGGCAAAAGACTATGTCTGTAAAAAAAGGATGATAGCCGCGTTTTGGAATCAGAATCCTTAAGTAAGATAAGTACGAACCACTTAATTGGATTTTATCCTCGAACGTGGCACGGAAGACGCCCTCCGGCTTGCTGGCAGCTTTTTTGATCTGCCCCCGAATGCCGGAGACAGTCTTTAGGCGTGCTCCCTCGAATTTAGCGACTTCCAACGCGCTGTTAAACATGTCCTTGATAAAAGCAGTCTTCTTGTAGATCTTCATCGGGTACCCAATCAGCTTGAGCTTCTTCATGATCTGCGTCGACTTGTCCAGCTCCTGCACCGCCCCCGTGGCGGCAATGCGAAAGCCCTGCGTTTTCAGCGTCTCCGCATTGCCATCGCAGCTCTGCAGCGCGAGGAAACCGGTGCCTTGCGGCGTGATGGGACCCCAGAAGTGCGCGTTGCAGGTGAGATGCTCCGGCGTGTACTTCAAGTACCTGCACTTCATATCGTCCTCCAGCTTCGAGTACAGCGGCATTGTTTGGAAGCGTCGCCAACCTAGTGAAATAATCAACGGGTCATTCGCCTTGAGAATCTTCTTGTACCAGCGATGCTTCTTAATCTTCACGTTCACGAAGCCGATATTCTCCTCGCCCATATTGAGCGCGCCGATAACAATCGGGTAGTTGGGATCAAAGTTGGTGATGAACTCAGCGGGCACATCTTCAAATTCGATGCGCACGTACATACCGGCGCGATAACCCTCGATCTGCACGCGCAGCTCATCGGGCATGTTCTCAAACACCGACTTGTTGAGCTGTGCCTGCTTCTCGGCGGACATCTTCAGGTCGTCATAAAACGAAGCCTTCTCGGTGTTATCATAATCCGCATCGAACTTCTCCTTGAGTTTGCGTTTCTTTTCGGCGAGCGCCTCACGATCGGCTTGGGCGTCTTTCTCGTTTTCCTCGCGTTTGCGTTTGGCGAATTTCTCGCCGGTTTCCAGGTCTTCAAAATCTCCCAAGCACTCCGAGCCGACATCGCTGAGGTCCTCCGCGTCGTCTAACCGCAGAAGTTCGCTCGCGTCTTGGGATGCCTTCCAGTTGCCGGTCACGAAGCAGTTCTGGATGAGGGATTTATTTGACGATTCCAGCCAGTCGCGAATGTTGGCGTTCCATGGCTGGTGGAGGGTTGAATCCGGCAGATCCATTTGGTCCCGCTCGATTTTCTTCTTTTGTTGTTCGCGGGATGCTACCTTAAATAGCCCGCCGAGTTCTTCTTCGTCATCATCGCTGGCTTCGTTTGCTTGTAGTTTTGTGAGATGTTTCGCATCGAAAACGCCGTAGACTAATTTCATGAGGTTTTTACTGGATTTCTGGCGGTCGAAGAATGCTTCTTCTGCTTTCTGTGCAAGGTTGTCTTTCCATTTTAAATCTGGATTGCTGTCGTCCTCTAATTCAGACTCTTCTGCGTCTGATAAATCACATTTTGAACTTGAATCGGATTCATTGGCAAATTCCTCAACGTGGTTATCCTCAACTTCTGATTCTGATGATTCATTATCACTATCATCATCATCATCATCATCGTCCATTGGTTTGAATTTCTTTTCGTTCAATTGTTTGAGAACTTCATTAACTTTATCATAAACAACTTTATCTTTGTTATCCTTCAGTTCTGTATAAGGTGCAACTGATGACTTTTTATGATCTTCCTCTTCTTCTGAAGAATCCTCTTTGTGCTCCTCCTCTTCCTCATCTACGTCGTCGTCGTCATCATCATCGTTGTCGTCTTCATCTCCCTCAGATAAACCCTTGGAAAATTCCTCATCAGAGACATCAAAAACAACTTTACGACGTGTGCGTCCCGATTCATCCGTTACCACCTCTTCGTTGCTCGGTAACTTCCTCAACTTTTGCAACTCTTTATCCAACTCATCGACTTCCTTCTCCTTCGGCTTGGAATACAGCACACCAGCCACCTCCTCTTCATCTTCCTCCTCCGAATCATTATCAATATCATGCGCTGTAATCTCTTCACCCTCTGTGAAAATCTTCATCTTCGAGAACTCCATCTTCGCATCGAGCGTTTCCTTCGCATCAATTAGGTTCGTCATCAACGCAGTACTCTCATCCGCTTCATCACGCTGCTGATGGCTGTGTGAACCACCCAACTCCACGTACACCGCATCCTTATCATAGACAATCCCGCCAACCCCCGAAAACGGTGCGTAGATCAACTTCTCCTTCTCAATCAACGCCCGCTTCTTCATCTGCTCGGGCAGCGGACAAGGATCGGGCAGGAAAGATATATCGCGAATCCGCAAATCGCCAAAGCCGGCAATGTGCACCATCGAATGTCTGCTCAGCGGCACACCTCGAATATACCCGTAGAGCGAGATATTCCGATCGCATTTGCTATTCAGCCGCACCAGCTCCTGGTTGGTGAGATCCTCGTAGCGATCTCCCAGCAAGTAGCTATGCGTTGTGCGCCACGTCAACGGCCGAAACTTCATCACCGATATAAATCTGCCCAAGTTCTTGATCTCATTGCGCAAGTACTCGCCGTGCACGATGCCCGACAAGTAGAAGAGCTTAGCGCCTTGGTACACCTCCGTCCAGAAGCGGTGCTTGAGCGTTTTCTTCGCCGTCTTCAAACTCTTCTGATTCTTAATCATATCCAAGTGCGTGAGAATGCCCATGATGCGCGGCATGCCGTGCACCTGGCAGATGTTCAGGAACTCGAAGATCTCCATTTCGAAGCCGAAACTCGCGTCGCAGAGCAGCAGCACCAGATCGGCGACTTTCGCGAGGTCAATCATCGAATTGATGTCGTTGTTGCATTCGATCAGCGTGATCCGCCGCTTCTTGCCGGTGACGATCGTCACGGGCCCTTTGATGTCCGTGAGCGGGGATCTCGTGAAGAGCTTGATGAGATTGTTGATGACGGTGGTTTTACCGACTTTTGGCGGGCCCACCACGGCGATGAGGATGGGCGGTGGTTCAATTGGTTGACGATCAACCAAGGGAACATGTTGTTTCTTAGTGTCTACGTCCTGTTTGCGGCGAAAGCGGCGCTCGGCACGCACCACGGAATTAAAGGCGAATGCTTTCGGGTTGCGCTGCTTGGCGGATTGTTCAAGCACCGGATTTTTCGCTTCCTTTTTCGTTTTTTTCTTATCGGCTTTGCGACCTTTGAATAGCAGAATAACTTGCAGAGGCAGTAGATAATTAACAAAGCATCACTTACCAGCATTGCGATTTCGATGCGACTTGTGTTTATCTTCTATTCCTCCGCTATCAGCCATAATTACAAAACGATTCACTAGTTTGCAC
>JARJDR010011261.1:0-16208 GCA_030264135.1 Myllaena sp. GC000078 | reverse complement strand
TGGGCGTTTATTTACTAATCGATAATCAATTCTAATAACACCAAATTTTTAATTATTTTATTCGCGGATGACGATCGATTCTGATCAGTTTTAATTAATGACACTTAAATTAATATATTGTTCTTAATTATTTACTATATACAATGACTACTTACAACTAAACTCTGTGTAAATTATCCAGATAGGTTTGACAGGTTACTGCCTCTCACTCTCACTCACTGAGAGAACGGATATCGTTCTCACTCGTTCGCACCTACGCGCTGGCATTGAGTGCGAGTGAGAGCCACTAACCTGTCAAACCTATCTTGGATAATTTGCACGGAGTTATATGAAGGGTTAGAGAGAAAGAGCAAAAGAAAGAGAGAATCAAAAAATAATATATTGTACACATTGAGTGGGACGGGATGGGGGATGAACGAAAGAAGACGTATATATGATTACTTATGATTATTATTTAATATTTAATACATTATTGTATTATTACTAACTTAATTTCGAAGACGAAAATATATCTATTATCGTACGGACACCCAAAAATACAACGTAAAACAATGGGTCGAATCGATTTATTCAGTCATTGTATTTTTCCAACTACATTCTACGCAAAAATGTCAAATACGAGTATGTTTAATATGATAATGATAAGTAATCGAAGCGAGTGCAATGCCAGCCATCGAAGGTAAATCTTATCCGTTAACAATGCCGCAGTAGTCACCGTTAATGAGCAAATGGGAAATTAGCAATTAATTAGTCGCTTCAGCGCCATTAGCGCTGCCGCCGGCGCCGCCAGCACGTCCGAACCGCATGTGGCCATAGTCGTCGAACTCGTCGCGCTTGCCGAAGCGCAGATGACCGTAGTCGTCCGACGTCTGCCGCTTGTTCATCTCGAAAAAGTCATCGTCGTCTAGAAATTTAATTATTCGGTTTGGAACACTCGGTATAGTGGATATTTGGAAATTTGTTCATTTCCGCCATGTCCGCCATGTTTTTTTTTCATTATGGCGTTGCAGTGCGTTGCAGTCGTTGCAGTGTGTTGCAAGACGTTGCAGTCGCTGCAGTGCGGAACTTGTTAGAACTTGTCGGAAGCCCGTATTTATTTTTGTGTCCCCACCGCGCGTGAATCCTGTGTGAATTACTCAAGTCGCCGGTGACTTACCGATGAAATCGTCCGCCCGCATGCGTGCGATCTGCGGCCGCAGCAGTCGCAAGTAGTAGGCGCGTTGTTGTGCAGCTGCAGCAGCTGCAGCAGCCGCAGAAGCAGTTCCTCGATGGTGTTGTGCACCGGTGGCGGGCACCGTAGACGCGGTGCTCTGCACGAAGCACATCGCCACGACCAGCAACAGCAGCGAGTAGATCTGATGGTAAGTCATCGTGGCCAATAACCGCGTGGAACTGAATTGCCTTCCTTGCTTGCGGCGCCTCTTAAATACCCCCTGCATTCTCGCCATCCTCGGCGAAGGAACAAAACAAGTGTTTATTATTCATCTTTCATGTGAACTATGTAATCCAATTTCGTTTGTCGGGCGGCAGCCGCAATTTGTATGCACTGCCTGCCCTTGCAAGCCGAAGGAATTAACGTCACTCCCTCTGTCAATTCGCGCAAGGAAAGAACAAGCGCGTCTTCACGTAAATATTTCAATATTTTATTCGTTAGAAACGTAATATAACAATCGACAAACCGGTAAAAGCATTTCACAATGTTAAAACTTAATTGAATTGGTCACATCTGTGGCCGCAAGGGCGGCAAGTAGAGTTTCTTATGGAGCGTGTTCCTCGAATCCGCAATCATCTCATTCCGAACCATCACGTTGGACGATTCGAAGAAGTACTTGTTCCCGACCTCGTTATTCACGTACGTGCAAATATGTAGGAAGGATTCCCTAATCACCAAGAAACAATGAAAACCCTCCTCGATTAGGAGCATTGGGTACTTACCTATTATGCTTGGAGGATTCTAGTACATTGCATAGGGCTTGGATCATCCAGGTGCCCTCCTGGGGGTTCCGAAACGATACGTAGCCCGGCACGGTGGCCCACAACTCAACGATATGTCGTTGATAGGGTAGATTCGAGGGCTTAACCCGAGGCACTCCTCCATCCGTCCGGATATCACAGGGATTTGACATCACTAAACACATCTTATTAATTGGTTGAAAACCTTCCATCACTTGACTTACCTTTCACGACTTGCGTCCCTTGGCATGCTTGAAAGATCAAGATCTTTGGCTTGCCCTCCAGCGTCTTCGAGTTGATCTCTTGTTTTATATCGTCGACATCCAATGGCACACTGTCACAGCCAATCACCTGCTGCAGCTTCCCATGCGAGAGCATGATCACCATCAGACTGCAATCCTCCATGGTGGTTTGCTGATGGGCCACCTCACGCACAATATCCCGCATTTGCGAGTGCGTCTTATCACGTTCATGCCGAACGCGGTAGCCAAAGCGCGGTAGGAGGGCGCACAAGCGTCGCGAGTCGTACTCGCTGCCATCACGCCGCTCCAGCGCCGTCTCCGAGCAGATCACCGCCGGATTGGATTCATCCTCGTAGAAGTGCACGTTCTCGATGATCAGCGCGATGCCAACGTGCTCCGGGTCCATACGGTAGACGTCATCCTCGTCGGACGCCAGCCGATCGCGAACAACCCTCTTTGGCTGCCTCTCGCCACCCATCTGTGCAGTGGCTTCATCCAAATTCATGCAATTCCTTGGTGATGGCGATGGTGCAGATAATTCTTCTGCTTGGGATTTCTTCATATCAATCGGTGCACTTTGCGTGGCGCTCTTCTCCTGGTGCGCTCGCAGCAGTTCATAGAGATGATCAAATTCGAGCAGTTTAAGGTGTTTCATAATATTCCCCAGGTCAGCTTCACTTGCATAACCCTCGCGTAGAGCAAACATGATGAGCATTTCAGGATATTTGTACTGCGGCGCGTTGGGTAGATCATCTCTCATCGCCGTCATCAAACGCACCTCCTCGTCGTCGTCCATCTCCTCGAAGATCCTATACAGCAGTTTACGCGTGTGGTTTAAGTGAATGCTAACGTAGTGCGCTGTTGGTGAGTAATCAGTCTGGGCGCGCTGTTTATCCACGCCGATACGCGCGAGGATCTCGTAGTTCTGTATCACGCAAAGCGCTTCGATGAGCGATTCATCCAAGCTGCTTTGCAACGCAAGAGAGCTGAGGAAGTCTAGGAATTCATCATCACTCGATTGCACCACCATGTGCATGATGTGCAGTGCTTTGTCATACTCTGGCACAAGCAGGAAGACTAATGCTACCTGATTGGGAAAGAATCGACAATCGTTAGCTGGTTTTCAGCATGATTTTGGTGATTTTCTACCTTTTCGTACTCGTCAAGGAGTTTTATCATGTCGTCCAGGTTGCTATTTGTAAGACGTGGTGGAGTATTATGTGAAGATGATTGCCTTATCGCCGCTGCATCCCGCTGCATTGGTTCACTAGGTCCACCTACGCGATCTACCCGCGAGCGGTGGTTAATCGTAAAATTTGTGAGTGTTTCGTGTGCATTCATACTTATGTGCGGAGCGAGTGCGGTGTAATCATCATCGTCATCCGAATCCTGCGCTGCTTGCGTTGAAGCGTTGTTGTTTCCCATCATCGCGTGCGCGTGTGAATCCCAATCGTCAGCACTTCACCACACTTCACGGTCACCAATCGATTCGCGGAATCTGAATTTGGGGAAGGATAGAGGAGTTCCACTTATGGCACGCATTCCACTCAATAAGCCTGCGAGGTGTTTATTTACGCCCCAAACACGAGGTTATATTATACTGCTCGCTACTTAACTTAAATGCACTTAACTTTAATCAACTAAATTTTAGCATTAATCAATTCAAACAAATCATATCCAGTCAAATGTATTAATTACTGAAAGGATTTTACATGCAGTACTTGGAAATTAATGTGTTTCTATTATAATTGTTTTCAGAGCACTCAGTGTATGACTGCAGCAGGAATCAGCAGGAATGCCGCTCCACCAATCAGCGTTTTGTACGTGTGGCGATCGACACGCGTTCACATCTGCTCCTCGCGCAACGAACGAACAAACGCACAAACAATCGCAATGTTTAAATAAAATAAACCGTGCACAAACGTACTAAATGCGGTGAAGCCGGGTGAAGCCAGCCACGTTATCCATTCGCGATGGAGAAAAACAGCCGGTTTGCCGTGTGCGCGGTTGGCATCTTCGTGTTCTACTTCTACTTCGGCGTGCTGCAGGAGAAAGTCACAAAGGGTAAATACCCGGTGGAGGTCCAACTCGAGGATGGCACAATCACGCAAGAAAACGAGCGGTATACCTACCCACTGGCGCTCGTCTTCGGGCAGTGCTGCGTCGCCTACATCTTCACGCGCATCTTCACCTACTTCAAGGGCGGCAAAGAGGAGAAATCCGCCGGCATGACGCTGCTCTACGGCGGCTGTTCGCTCACCTACCTGCTGGCGATGGTGTGCTCGAACATGTCGCTGCAGTGGGTGCCCTACCCCACGCAGGTGGTCGGCAAGTCGGTGAAAGCCATCCCTGTGATGCTGCTCGGCGTGCTCATCGGCCGCAAGACTTACACTCTGAAGAAGTACTTCTTTGTGCTGCTCGTGGTCGTCGGCGTCGTGCTCTTCATGTACAAGGACGAGAAAAACACACAGACCTACGAGCCGACTTTCGGCTTCGGTGAGCTACTGCTTGTGATGTCTCTGACAATGGATGGCCTCACCGGCGGCATGCAAGTAAGTATTACGCAGAGTTCAAAGTGCTGTTTATTAAAGTAGATTGGGTGTGTTTTTTAGGAACTGATGCGAGCGCATCCACAGAAGCCGTCCGGTGAGCAAATGATGCTTAATGTGAATCTGTGGTCATGTGGATATTTACTGATCGCGCTGCTGCTCTCCGGCGAAGGTGTAATGTTTGCTGCGTTCGCCGGCCGTCATCCGATGGTGCTCGCCAACATTCTGACGATGTCCATCGCCGCTGCCCTCGGCCAGCACTTCATCTACGTCATGGTGCGTTGCTCCTACTCTCCCCCACGTGTCGCAGGACGAAAATAACTCAACTTGTATGAACAGGTGGCGCATTTTGGCCCGCTGCCCGTGGCGATCGTGACGACGTGTCGGAAGTTCGCCACGATGCTGGTGTCGGTGGTGTTCTTCGGCAACACGCTCACGCCGCGCCAGTGGCTCGGCACGGTGATTGTCTTCGGCGCGCTCTGCCTGGACACGTACTACGGCAAGGCGCCGCACGCCAAGCCGGTCAACAGCAAGGACAAGGGCTACCAGGAGCTGAAATGACGATGACGCCCATGCCCATGTCCACCTCGGTGCAATATGCGTTTATTTATTTGTTGAAGATGAAGCTCGTGATGAAGCACAATATATTCTTCCATCGTTCCAGATTAGGTAAGAAACACACTCCTTTTCCTACTTGCGTATTTTTTTTTGATTGGTTTTTATTTGAAACTACAATTCTATAAATAATCCATTTCATAATATCTGCTGCTGCTCTGCGTGCGGCGCGCGGGAATAGTTAATGTTCCGTTTTGAAAATTGAAACCTCTGGTTTGTTCGCGGGGGCGGGCAGGGGGGCGGCGGCGCTGCATTCATTTTTTTATATACATTGGAATCGCAATCGGAAATCAAACGATATTTCTAGATCACAAGTTTGCTCGCTCTCTTTCACACACACACAATCGTTTTACCTAATTGAAATTTCTCCCAAAACTTAATAACCAACATAATGACTTGCGACGCAATGATAAACAATGTATAAATATAATATATGCACTTAACATATAAAAAAAGGAGGAAGGAACCGATACGCAGTCCCATCAATTGTAAAAAATTGATATAAATGAAAAGAAGTAGAATGGATAACATCAACGTCATATATAATGGAAAATAATCGATGCAAACCGACGTGTTCTACGCGTTGCGAAAAGAATCTCATTCATTAATAATGGCATACTCGCGCGTCCATTCCTTCGCCTTCATGATCGCCTCCGCCTCGTTCGTCTTCCACATCTTGGCGACGTCGTTGGCGAGCGGATCGTCCGGATTGGGCGAGCCGAGCAGCGCCTGAATGCTCAGCAGCACGGTGCGTATCTGCAGCGCCGGACTCCACTGGTCCTTGAGGATGTCGAGGCAGATGCGGCCCAGCTTGTCGATGTTCGGATGGTAGATCTTTGTGAGGAAGCGCACGTTGGGCGGATTGAGCGGGTAGTTTTCGGGCAGGAAGAGTTCCAGCTGAAAGAGGCCGCCCTCGTATGGCGAGCCGCTCGGCCCCGCCATGATCACGTGGAAGTAGCGGCAGTTGTCCTCGTCCGGGTATGCGCTTATACCGGGCGGTGGATCCTTGCTGAGATTCTTCGTCTCCACCAGTATCCGCTTCGACACGCTGGCCATGTTGGTGCTGCTGGTGGTGTTGGCGGAGGGAGATCTAAACCATTACGCGGAATTTTGAGGCGCCGGTGGGCTGACGTTTTATAACGGGAATCATATGTATGATTTGGGGAAGGGAACGTGTCAGACGGCGGATGGGCGGAAGCACTCACGTTTATTGTTTGTTGCGGATATGTGGGCGAGGAGGTGCTCGGTGACGGTGGCGAGCCGCCCCCCAGGTGGGCCGCGGCGCGCACTCAGCAGCGAGGTGTCGACTGCCGATGACGACGACGGCGACGGCGCCAAGGAGGAGACGTTCTGGTTCCCTCACGAAACGATGTTTGCAACGAGCAAGAAGCTTTGAGGTTATTGCAATGCGAGCAATGCGAGGTGGTCGTAATTATTCCGTGATTGCGGACGTATTCCTCGCAGGAATCGGTTTAGTGGTAGTGAGATGTATTCCTGCTGCGGATCTTCCCCCCCATTATCGATAAACCAGGAGTGGCAAGAAATCTCCCGATTTTTTTATGAGAAAAATTTCTTTAATATTTTCATAATCTCCATTTCAGTTCATAGTTTCATTGGTTTTTATAATTTTTTATAAATTTATTTACAAATTTGTTTGTTACACCCAGTATTTCTACCAGGCTGGTCACTGATTGGTTTCAGTACTAAACAGAATGTTGCGGGAAATTTGATAGTGGACAAGAAATCTTTTCGTCAATTCTGATGCACATTGGAAACATTGCAATGTGATTCGATATTATTTTATCGATTAATATTCAGTCGCTCAAGAATTTAATGTTTTTTAAGTCATTCTAAACTAAGTACTTAACATTCCGAACGATTTAAATAGAAAACACCTTATATATATTGTTATTAATACGCGTTTAGCATATTTTCGGTTCATTTAGCAAGATTAACATTTTTAGTGTTTTTATAGCTTTTGTCAACACTCTGTATATAATTTTTGCGAAGCTTTAGAGCGCATGCGCTACGCATCGACTGCGCTCTCATTGGCGCGTTGGTCGCGCGCGCACGAGATGCGATGCGGCTGTTCGTTGCCGTCCGTTGCCTGCTGATTCTTGTTGCAACTTGTTCATTGCTCGTCAGTTGGCCAGTCGCGACGCATCGCACCGTTCGTTGTGGAGCGTTTGTTATCTCTTTGGCGAATTCGCGCACCTCTGTTCGTAATAATAAAAAACCATATCGCGCGGACACTATCAAATCCGCACACTTTGGTGACACTTGAATTGGCGCTTGTGCTTCTACGCGATGTGATTGTTGGTGCGTGTGCGTGCGTGCGTGCGTTCATTGTTTGTTGATTGCGAAGGACGAAGGACGAAGGACGTGGGCGCAAGGACGAAAGGTAATGCTTAAACGCGCGCGCTGGAGCGGGAAATGGGGGGTAGGGACGGTGGTATCGATTAAAATTGCGCTCTTTGTTGTCGCGATGTCGATCTATTTATTAATATCGGCATTAATTATACATAATAGCTGTTGACATCTATGCACCTATCTCTTCTATGAATCGGGTGTTGATTGAATTTTTACATGCGTCCATTGAAATGTAGGTTTGTTGATTCACAAATCAAACGCAAAAAAAAATAACAGAAAAGCAAAACAATGCTTTGTTTTGATGTGCATATTTATTGTAGTTGTATTGCTGGCTATGTTATCAGTGGACACATTACTTGCATCGTTCGAGCTAGTTAGGCGGAATGGGACCAACAAGCACCAAGATTGGGTTTGATTGATTTGAAATGCGCACGTGCGCTGGAGACTGTCTTGTAATTTAACATCACGCGAGTCTTGAATCGAAAGATAACGCTTTCGATTCGCTGAGTGTGCGATGCGATGAGTGAAAGCGACGTAATTAATTGTTGATATTGTTTTGCGAGCGAAAAAGTAGGTTTGTGTTATACTTCCTAAGCAGAATCAAGATTGATAGGCGTCAGCGAGCGATCGAAAAACAAGTGGCTAACCAAAAGAATATAGCGTTTGTTAGTTTTGCCTTTGGAATGTCGCGCGTCTGACTCAAACTAAATAAACTTGCTCGTGTTATTCTCGCCATATAAGGTACTTACCCGAAAAACTATTCACATTCCGAATATTCTAAATGGGTCATGCATTTTTCTGCAAGCACCTAAAATTGTAGATAAGGAGGAAATTGGTCGCGATAATAACAATATGCATTATTTATATTATACAATAACGAATACGATTACATATCAACATGCTCCTCGGGTAGTACATACATACAACATTAAATTATCATAAATTAAACAGATTCTTCCTTAAAATCAAATCAATGAATATGTAGCCGGTAATACATATTTGCATTGTAATTGTTTGTAGGTTGCATGCGTTGCGTTTGGACTCATGAGTTTAATCATTGTTTATGTTGTGCAATATGAATTGCGACTCTTCAATTAATTAACAGCAATTGTCTGTGCGTTGGCGGCGGGTGGCGGGCGATGGCTGATTACATAATAGTTATTTTCGTGTCGTTTGTCGTTCGAAAGACTACTCCAATGCTGTTTTTAGCCTAGGTTTTACATTTTATGCGGGATGTCACGTGAGATAGTTCTATTTGCGTTACAACCAATAGTTATTCATAATCGTGTCGCCGGGTGCAGTTTTGTTTGTATACAACTTTTCACTTTTCTAATAGTTGCCAATCGCAGATGTAGCTAATTTATGAAAGTTATGGAAAATTGAAATATTGAAGTTGTAGTACTTAGGCAGGTTCAATGTCATCGCCGCTCTTCCGCCGGATGAAACAATTATTGTTTATTCACGGCCGGATGATTTATTGTTATTTTACGCTTGCGATTCGTGGATTTTAAATTTTAATGTATGTTATGATTTACGTTTCGTGCCGCTTGCGAATCGTAAACACCTCCTTCGCTGATTTCGATGATTTTGTTTCATGTTATGCCAACAATTGCGGTTGTTGTCATTTATTCTTATTGCCTTGCAGGCAAGGGTTTTTTTTTATTTATATTCGATTTCAAGGAATCTTAATCATTTTAATTATATGCCCATCAATATTAAATCGCAAAAAACTTGAACATTGACCGCATCATTCCTAATAATTGCTTTTGCAAAACCCAAATTTTTTTGATAGTGACTATCGTGATTTTGAATCATTCTCTTTGTTTCAACCAGTGAATACTCATTTAACTTTGATTACTCATATGCAACGCATACGTAATTTTATTCAAACTGTTTGCAAATTTTTTTATTGACTTGGCAGTGACAATAGGACACTTGAAATCAACTGATTATGAGTGAGACGAAGAAGAATGCGCAATCGACCATTACTCAAATTATTCGACGTCTTGGTTTTATAGCCCACGGTAATTTGAAATAGATTTCATTCGAAATATTGCTACATATATAATTATTTATAATGATTCATTCATTTATTTGTGTACATCATTATTTTCGTTTCGATTTCGATGACTTCTTCTTCTTCTTCTTCTTCTTCATGGGTGCTTGCGGCAAGTGTGCGTGCTTGCGCGTGTATACCCGTTACATTAAATGTTGATAGGTGAACTTTTAGCGTTGGCAATGCGAATGTTAACGTCCGTTCGGCCGCACGCACGCACGCACGCATGCAGGCAAGCGAAGGAAGACTTGAGCGGAAGAAGTCTCTTTTAAGTCTCGCTTGAAACTGAACTTGAAACCACTTCAATCTTACTGCGACTACTTCGTTTCACTCGACGTTTTTTTTATCGCGCGTCTTCTTCCTGTTGCGTTTCGGCAAAGGTGTATTTTTAACTCGTAGTTTCACTTGCGGTATTTCAGCTCCAGCAGACAGTACATGATAATATTGAATGAAACCGAAAATGGAAATGAAATTGAAAAGTTCAAATCAATAATTGCAAGAATTGCAATTTCGCACTTGAATTGTTGGTTGTTCAATTTGTCTTGGCTTATCGGCTTTATGGTTTCGAGTTGTCGTTTTAATGCAGGTTGGATTCGCAACGGTGCGGAAATGTAATCTACCGTTGAATCATAAACTGTTGAATGGATTTACGACTTGGGTGGATGTATATTCAAACGTTTAACGGATATTCGCCGATTTCACAGTTTGATATTAATATTTGCCCGCTTCCAACGCGTAACTGTTTCGGTCTAGGTCTAGACTCTTAAGACTATTATTATTATTAATTATTTCTCATGGTACTTAGAATTAATGTGTAGTTATTCGAAAATGTCTCCTTTTTGTTTTAGATTTTGACAACTACCATTCGTCTTTGTCGCTGTTGTTGTCGTCATCATCATCAACATCTCATCTTCATCATCGCCGTAATGACGCTGCGACATCCGAAACACTAAAGCGGTAAGCACCTAAGCATTTTTTTACTACGTTTTGATTGTTATTACTACGTTTGGAGTTAGCGGGAAATCGTTTTGGTCGCATTTATTTATGCAAACTGCTAGACCTAGACTTATCATTAAGTATGACTTATGATATGCATCAATATTCATTCCACTTGATAACCATAACAATACACTTTTGACATGTGTGCGTGTGCGTAGGTTCACTCTTCCATTGCGATAATTTTTCATAATGCAACATACCACGCGCATCTTCTACAAACGCGTGTAGATAATCATAGTTATGTCAATGCAAATGCACATGCGCTCCTTAAATGTGCATTTTTATAATTATTAAGAAAGGAAGGATGAAGTTGAATTGCAAGACATCGTAAGGAATTGTGTTATTTACGGTTGTGTTTTGTGTCGGTTTGAATTGACACACATTGTACGTAACTCAAGTGGTATAATGTTTAGCATACATTAAGCATACGCAAGACAGGAAGTGCACTTGACTCTTTTTCGCGCCCTACGCATCATGCACAATGCGCATGCACTTGCTAGTTATTTTTATCTGCGTGTAGTCCCGCAGTTTGCAAGTCGGAAGTTTCACGCGGTGCATCTGTCGATCGCGCGCGCGACAATGAATAACACTTGTCTGTATCGAATTCATCGTACCTGGAATAACTTCGTCGCCGTCGTTTTTACCTTCAGCGCAACAGCTGGACGACAAGATCGTATCATGCGATGATGAGTCGCCTGTCTTAGGTTTTAAACTATTTATCTTTGCTCTTCGCTCAATGTTCACTCTGTCGTTGCAGTACCTACTTGAAGGAAAAAGAGGAGGAAAGGTCTTTTCCTATGACCTATGAATGCATGGATGGATGGATGGTGGAAGAACAAGGAGAAAAGTAAGGTCGTTGAACGTCTTAATTGTTTTCGCAGAATTTACTCGATGTGCAAAGTCACTTTTCGAAATCTTCTCCGACTAGCGACACGGAAACAATGCAGCACATGGTTTGCGCTGCGGATATTAGGCATTTTTTGAAGTAATACTTCTTGTCATGAAGTCTATTATTTAACTATGGTTGAGGACAATAATAGCCAGCTTTAAATGTCAGATTCTGGGACACTGTCCAAGTAACTCATCATCGTAACTCTCGCGGACTCTTGCTCGTTTGCGTTTACGAGATAGAAAGCGAAATCTTTTCTTTCGGCGGATGGCAGACTCATTGTCAGAACGATATTTTCGATGCTATTGATGATTAACAACTCTTGCGACTGTTCATGTTTAACAATCGCAGTCAAATCATTTACGCAGTTATGGACAAAGTGAAATGAAAGTTCTGTTTCTTTAGAAAATATCTTGAATTAATTCTTTGCTTTGGATTGTTTTATATTTGGAATGTTTCCACTTCGACCAAAAAGAATTTAACTGCAACACTGAACATTTCTATTAAATATAGCTATAAAATATACTAAGTAATAAATTTGAAGTAGTTATTAGGTATGTCGTTTCGCTTTCATGATTTCTGATGCGATCGATGACTCATTGACGATTTATTACTGTTTTTCTATCTCTTCTTGGTATAAATTTATGTCGGTTTATATTCAATTTGCATATTTTAGAAGAAACGTATTCCCCATTTCATGAGGTCCTGTCTGGATGCTGTCTGGACAGACCAGACCGTCTGTGGTCGTTGTCATGGTGCCCTCCGCTTGCTCTCTTTCCCCACCGTTTTTGTAGCCATTGTCGCCCATCAAACTCCGCCAGTTGGACGAACCCTTTCAATTTATTCGGGTTTAAAGTACTCAACTCAATAATCGCTAAACATACGCATAAGTACTATGCGGCACGTTGCAAGTTACAAGTTGTTTTCGTGGAACTTTTATTCGATTTGTTTCAGTTCACGCAAAGGGTGCTTGAAGCTAGGGATTTGACGCACATTTATTCCCCGTGACTCATCTCGGAGAAGTTTGTTGATATCGTTTTTTCCAGCCTGCGGCAAAAACCCGTCTGCGTTGCAGACGTATCCCGCGGGTAATGTCGCACACGCATACACTAAAAGAAACTGCTACTCTCTGGAGTGCGTCCTAATAATTCAGTAATACATACTTGCATTTTGTATTTATAAAGTGGGACATTTTTATTTCGCGCTAAGATTTGTGAGTTTGCACCTAGTTTCATCCCATTTATATCCTCCGGGGGTGCACTTTACGAATCCAGGTCACGCGGTGGTGGTGGTGGTGGTTTCACGCGATGCTTGTTACACTAGTTACCCGCGTGGTGCCGTAGCGGGGGTTGTTACTAACCCAGTTTTGGGGCACTGCAGCACCACCGCGCCCTCCTCTTTCTCTGCTTCCCTTAGCAAATATGATAAATTGCCATCATTTACATTTTGTAATGTGAAATTGCAACGCAGGGGAGGATTTAATTGTTTGTTTTGTTTGCAGAGAGGAGGAGGAGGAGGAAGAGGAGGAGGATGGCGTCGAGCGACTCGCTGGTGCCGCCGCCCGCCGGTAACGGCAGCATGCCCGGTCTGCGCACGCCGACGGTGGTGGTGCACCACGACGATGGGCCGCGCGTCGAACAGTGCCACGTCGACACGCATTACGACATCGCCACGGCGGTGGTGTGCGCCGTCTACATCGTATTCGGCATACTCTACACATTCTGCGGTGAGCGCCTGATGGTCATAATGAATTTGGCATTTTGGAATTATATCGCGGCTAATCAATTAGATCGCCATGTCAACAATGCACGCGTCGGAGGGACGGGTGGGTTTTGCGTGTGGCGCCAATCGGCTTCCCGGCCGCCGCCGCCACCGCCGCCGGTAATCGATCAGCGCTCATTCACTCTCTCGCGTGTCTGTGGGTGGGTCGGGGTGGCCGGTGGTTTATGTGTATGTTCGCGGGGATGCTGACAACGCCACACTGTGTTGGCTGCCACACCCGTTTGCGCCACACGAAACAATAGAATGATTAGGTCGCGAATAGAATCTAATTTCCGCGTGCAAGAATGGGCGTGTGTCGATTCTATTCTTATGCTATGCTTTGTATTTCGAAACGACTATCTTTGCAAATAATAATCTCATCGGTAAAGCGACTTAATTTCTTTTAAGACGCTTTAGATGTTAGCTTAGTAAACCACTTCCGGTTCCAATTTCATATTATAATTAACTGATGAGCAGCTTATTTTACCATGAATTGCTTTTAGGATATCGCTGCTTTAAAACGGTGATGTTCCTCACGGGTTTTATCTTCGCCTCGAGCATCGTCTACTTGATCTGCCTGCAAGGCGAACTACTACCGCCGTATGGGAACGCCGGTATTGCCATCTTTGCCGGTATTCTCTTCGGTCTCATCACTATGCTGGTGCAATACGTGGGCCTCTTTATGGAGGGTTTGCACACGGGTCTCCTGCTGGGTTTGGCTGGTCTGCTAGCTGCCGATCACATTATGGAGACGTCGCCCAGAGGCTCCGTGTGGCTGTGCGTGGGCGTGCTGCTGCTCAGCGCACTCATCATTGCCATCTTCAACTTGTACTTTAGGAAAGGTTCGTCTTGCGCATACTAGCGACGATCGCTTTTATTGGTGTTTGTTTGTTTGGAGTAGGATTAACAATATTGGGGACAAGTATTTATGGCGGTGCCATCGTGTCGGCATCCATCGACTACTTTGTGGAGCGGCTGGCGACGGTTGCATGGATATGGGAGCGCGTCTCGCTGCGACCGGCGGTGCCGCCGCCTTGTTGGTACTCTTGGATTCTGCTTGGCATCTGGCCGATGCTCGTCATCACCGGATTGGTGTTTCAGTGCGCCATTACCGGACGCGGCACGTATCACGAAGACGGTATGAGGATTCCTCTATTAAATAGTTATAATCATATTGTATGCAACGGCTTGTTTTTGGCATAGTTGCAGCCGGCCGCAAGAAACCGCGACCGCCTAACGCGAACAATGCGCGTACCCGTATCGATCGCGCCGAGATGCGGCAGAAGAAGTATCGCTATCTGTATCAGGTGCGCACCGCACACGGCGATGTGATTAGTCAGGTAATTAATCGACGTTATTGTTAGTGCCAACACAAAATTCCGGGTATTTTTAGAATTTTGTGCAAGCAATGCATCAGAAGAAGGACGGCAGCTTGAATGGCGGTGGAGGCGGTGGCGGCGGTGAATGTAGCACGTTGCAATCGGACGCTACGCATCTGACGATACTGCCCGACTCGAATATGGCCGTGCTTACCGAGAGCGAGGACGACAGCCAGACTGAGATTGCCACGCAGCGCCGATGATTTCTTTACCCATGCGAACCGATTCAGTTTCTTGACAATAATTACGTAAGTAGCGCTTTTTTACGTATTTTATTTCGGGATTCAGCATGGTGTGAACATTTACCATTGTTCATTTCCAGAGCTTTGGATCTGCATGATAAGTGAAACGAAGAGCTCAATGAGGTGTGAGTAACAAACACACAAAATCGGTTACTTATTGCTCAAATTGTTTTTGCATTGCATATTTTACTACTATGACGTGAATGTTTCGACGTTTACAAAGTATTTGCTAGTCTTTGTCTTTTACTCTATTACTCTACGGTAACATTTAGCAAGCGACGTTATTTTTTAATTTTTTAAACGTTCTGACTCGGACTTGCGGTGATATTGATCGACGGTTAAAAATTTAGCACAAGTTGGTGATAAAATGAGCACACGCAGCCACCACAAATAGAATTCAAATAGGCTCTTTGCAAATAACGGACATAACAAACGTGATAAGGTAGAATTTTAGGGATTGCGAACTGTACCAAAAAAGATGTAGACACCAAAAAAAAGAAACGTTAACGAGTTGAAGTTGAATCAAAATTATCACATACCTTATATATTAACGTAACAATATTTCAATGTATATGAAGAGAAAAACTAATGCCAAGCCATTCGCGAATCAAAGTATTTATTATACTAATCATTCAACAATCACAACATTCATACAATGCATCACTCATTGATTTGTACATTGCAAGTTGTTTCCTATAAATATTTTATTCTATTTATTATAATAGCGGACATTTGGGCCAAGAGGATGTCGGAAACGAATGTGTGATAATTTGTTATAGTTTATTTAATTAATGTTATGGTAATAGTTAAAAACGATGTGAGAGAAAGAGAGAGCATCGTGCTGCCAATAATTCTACACGGGACACCTATTTATTTACATGCATCATTGTATCATAAGTAGACGTGTCGGATGTGTAACATTCCATTTCCAAACTGTTTTATTAAGTTGGAATTGGTTGCAAATTGAAGTGCCTTTGGCCAATACGATTAATGTAACTTGATTTTCATGCGCCGACTCATCTGTTCGAATCACTGAATCGAAGGGAGGACGGAGAACGACGAAGGATTGTAACGAATGCGAAGAGGGACAAATATATAGTTTGTGTAAATAATTGCACCGCAACTTTTCAAATATTTGAAACTTCTGGTGGAG
>JARJDR010011259.1:0-10828 GCA_030264135.1 Myllaena sp. GC000078 | reverse complement strand
TTTCCCTTTCGATCCGCGACAAAACTACATCGAAAGAAGCACATACCTTAGATCGTGTGCGTTCGGTGGTGGCAGCAGAAACATGCACGGCTCCTCCACGTATCCTTCCTGATACCCCTCCGAATAAATGTCACCAATGCACTCGTCCCACATAATGAAGCAATCGTTGGACATCATACGTGGGCATACGTTTGTAAGCGTGTAACACAGCAGTCCTGCTGCTGGCGCCGGCTGAATGTTATCGATGGTGGTGCTGGCCTGGTCGACGTCGGTGACGTCGTCGTCCTGTTGGGGGCGACTTCTTGCGCTGGCTGCAACTGGCACTCGTGCGAAATCAATGGCGAATTTGGTTCGCGACCAACGCTCCGTTGCCCGTCCGTCAATGACACGCACTCGCGCGCGCGTGCCCTCTCAAGAAGTGAAGGTGGTTTCGCGTGTGTGGATGTGATGCGTCTCGCGGTTTACGTTTGCGCGCCAGAACGCTCCCGCGCACGCACAACGAACACTTGGCTTGCTGATAACGACTGTATACGCACTTTGCAATCGGTGGTAGGAAATGTGTTGGCTGAGCGAGCTTCGGATTTTTAGGTGCGATGTAAACGGATCCAATCCGGTCGAATTGGCTCTCATAAATCTTGCTGGCTTGTCTATACGATTTTTACCTTGCGCGCAAGGCTCAATGCATGTCTTCACCTATCAGGTGTAGTTTTGCAGCGCGTTTGCTATTATTTGTGGGTTCGTATTATGCTGGGTTGTTATCAGTTTTGTCGATATGGGTAATATGGGTTTCGCTTGGGTCTCTCTTCTAACAGTTTGTAATTCTTCCTCTTCCGCAATCAAGGTGTTGCCTTAAATATATGTGAATGTGAATCGCGCGCACGACAGCAAAAAATTTAGGGCACAACACTAAAATTTCAAAGACACAAAACCCCGAAAAAATTACACAAAAAATCGTAGACTTCAACTAAAATTTGACATTGTACTTTGTCGACCAAAAGAGTTTGACCGAACGTCACAAACATTAATGACGTTGTCATGGCGACAGCATGATGTTCGTGCACGGGTACGTAGATTAAACACAAAAGGTGAAATCGTAGAAGAATGGTCGAAATCCATGCTGGACCGCAAATGAGGACATATCGTACGCGCGTGGCGTACTCGAGGAGGTGATTATGAACGAAGGATAGTTATGCTTCTTTGGCGCGAACCGCAACAGCACCGGAATCGGGCTGGAACCCCTAAATGGTTTGCGTGGAGGAAGTTTCCGATCGCCCTTTCCGCCATCCTCAACCCTATTGAAACAACAACACGCTTCCGCCGCGGAGTCGAATTTGGATGGCATCATCTCCGTTTCCACTGTCTATCCTGGCTACTAACAACGTCTATGGTCACCACCCGCTTGCGCCCCTGGATGGCTGTTACGGCAAACGAATGAAAGCATCGTTGCGCTTGCGCTGCCCGGTTTATGACCTGACCCTGCGCAGATTAAGTGGTTACGTGGTTACTTTGAAACTTACTAATCCCATACACCCCCTTGTGCATGCCTCCCTCCAAATGGTGGGGCTATTACCACAAATTTATATCCCTCCTACAGTTGGCAAATGTCTTCTCTCCTCACTTCATACTACTTCTGCTGTTGCTGTCCTCCCCAAAACTAAGAGAACTTGTATATTTTCAAGTAAACACTAATGTGCGAAGAAGCGCTAACGATTCCGTTGCCTGTACTCAACAAGTCGACTTTTCCCATCACCTTCCCAACTCGTTCGATAGCAGTGTTGTAAAGTATTCGTAAAGTAAGAACCAAGACTGCCTCAGAGAGTTGCTAGCTGCACACGGTGCACATGGCGCGCCGGTTGTTCGGCGAGCATTTAAACAATAACCGGAAAAGTTACGATGTACGAAGAGCGGAGCTTGTTTAGCACCGACCATCGCACCAAAAGCTAGTACACGAGATGCAATTTAGTTAATTACCTCATTCATTTGCCGAATTTGCAACAACGAACCACCTTGTCTGCACGCTTGGTGGCTTCGCGCAAGTTGCCGAATGAACAACTAACGAGCAACAAAGAAGTTTCAAGTTCTAGCAGCAAACTCGCAATCATATAATATTTGTCATCTATTCTGATCGTAACAGAATTCGATCCAAAGTTAAAGTTTCAACGTACTGTCTGTGGGGAACATAACATAACAATTACGCCATCAATTTCCTAGTAATTCCAACCTGCTTTTACTTGCATTAACGACTGGCTTCAATTACGGGCCCGCCCGCCGTCGTGGTCTGCAATCATAGAAACACTAGCACACTGCTGCCGCTCGTATTGATGGTTGGCCGCAGCCATGCAATAATTTCGATTCGTCCTTAGCTGTATTTGTGATTATTGGACAAATAGCCGTCCGGGGAGGTCAGGCTGGCAGGCGGCAGGCGGAATGTCTTAAAGCCATTGCGGCACGCTATCCGCTACCGGGGCGACGGACGCCACAACGCTACACAACACTCACACGCGCGCAGCTGGCCGAGGGAAAATCAATCCGAATGTAATTTCTTGTCGATGAATTATTGAAGCAAATCAATACGCGCGCCACTTTTTCCACTCGGCCGACCTATACCGGCCCGACTAGTTGTTATAGAGTGAAAGATATATTGTCGAAGTTGGAGCTGCTCGAGAGATACACAACGCAGGATATTGTGACGACGTTTGAGATGTGCGACGTACACACACCCACGCACGCATATCTCCTCGGCACGAGCGATACATCATTCTTATATAAATTATTAACTCTCCAGAGTTTTCCGTTCCTTGACTGTTACGAATGCCTTGTTTTTCGGTTCGTTGAGAGGGTGGAAGTTGCTATACCTACGATAATTACCGCCAATTATAATGGAATGATAGCCGAAAAGAATGTCACCTAAATATTTAATGTTGACGCTGAGCATATAGGGACAAAACAGCAGACTCGCAATGTCAATGAAAATATATTGCTTACTCTAATGATGTGTATAAAACGCCGAATGGCGCTTTTCCGGGATGGTTTATTTTTATCATGGCTTTTTCTCATGTCATCTCACATTTCCGGGATGTGTCCGCTGAATTACAGGGCACACGTATCGTATTGACAGACATGTTTGATGTTTGCATTCGTCCCGTGTTGTGTAGGGCGAAATATTACCAAATGTTTGCAGGTTTTCATTTGCGCGCTCGCATCTTGTATCATTGGCAGTCGATCCGCACCTATGCGTTGCAAAAAAACATGCCAAACCGAATGGCATGCCTATTGGCACAAAAGAGCGTCGCTGCAATTTTACACTTGTTTGGTCATATTTCATGTGAACGCTGTTACTCCGAACCGGCTATACTACGCTTCACGTTAGCATTACGGCTGCACATCGTTCGAGGTTTGCATTGGCGTTGTTCGCGTTGCTGTTGTTGCATCGCGAGGGAAACGCGCGGTTTTTACGGCGTCAGGTGCGCGCATATGCAGGATTCATGTTTTCGGCATTTTGGCCAAATTAAATTATCAATAATTCACGACTCAACCAACGCGGCGGCGGTGGCTAGATAACTGGCTGGCTGGCAACGGAGGGAACGAACGCGCCGGAACTCCGATTGCGCACCGAGCAAAAAAGGCACGGGTGCGTTTATACTTTATGTGTCCATGTACGTTTTCGGGGCGTCGAGTGCGGTGCAGATGATGGCGGAGGAAAGACGTAAAACCTCTACTTTTATGATCGACCGCACCTAGCCCAGGATTGCGAACGGAAGGATGCGGCTAACTTGATGCTGCAGGCAAAACCCAACAACAACGCCACCGAAAATAGGACGATCTCAAGCAACGGCGACATTTTCCGTATGCTAAACCAAGTTTGCGCTGCCATATAAAATAGAGTGATGGCTTCATCTGCATGGTGCTTGTAATTGTGATTTTACCTACAACCAAGCATTTAATAGGATATTACCTGTACGAAATTACATGGAAGTTAATTAAAAGCTGAAAAATCTATTCGATACGAAATGCAAAGTATTTAATAAAAGCTATTCAATTACATCCATCAGACATTAATTAACGGCGACAAAGAAACGATAGTTAGTTAATTAACCTTCCTCGGAAACAGCAAAAGCATCAGCAAAAGAAGTTACAAAGTATTTTATAAAGCTTCATGTTATAAAATGCAACATTCGCAATACTACTGGATTGACATTAAGTATCCTGAAATAGCTCATCATTCAAAATGGCAGACAATTAAAGTCACTTAAGCGCCATCAATAACAAGGTTGAACATCTCATGCGCATTAAATGTAGCGCCATCGAACTGCTTGCTGCCATGCGTGAGCGGGATTTATTAGAAACGCTTCGAAACAAGGTACGCTACTTACGCTATTAGTACTAATTGTGACTTGATAGAGCGTCATTCCAGACGCGCGCATCGGCTGATGAACATGCCCGGATTATTACGACTTCGGAAATAGATTTACGATGTGCACAACGAGCAACACATACACACTGCCGAATTCGCATTATATACGATCGCCTAATTATACGACATGCAATAATACATAATACCGCGCATAATTGGAGCGCTAGCAAATATAATCTCGACACAACCATGCTAGGAGCATATAGGTATACAGCCAGCAGTCATAAACAGGGCTGTTAATTTTTGCGCGTGTTAATTACATGTGCATCCGAGTGCGAAGCCTATAATCAAAGCCGAAAACTTTGCGCGGCGTCAATTTCGAAAATTAGCGACGCCAGCGACGCAGCATCGCGCACCGACTGAGGAGGTGTTGATTAGTCTGTGGCTGTATACGGCGCGGCCGTCAGACGTATTGTCAGCAATTAGCGCGTCCGTTGACTCATGAAATTTGGCGATAAATCAAAGCAATTCCCCACGCGCATCGTAAACTCCCACCGCCATGTTTGTGCGCGCGTCCACACATATAACCGAGACTTACATAAACAAACAGAGGCGTTTTAGGAGCAAGGGGGAAAAGGGATACCGTTTGCGAAGGCGCCGGGCACAAAGTGTTTCTTAGCCGTCTCCGCGCGCTACTCCGCCTTCGCAACCGGAGCAGTTTCTCTGGAAAGAGATGCAAATAAGCAATTTGGAGTTTGAACCTCGTTGGGATCGCTTGTCGTCATCGCGTCGGTCTAATACACTCACCTCTCGCGCACCGCTCATGACTGGCGCTAGGGCGGAAGAGATAGATTCCAAATGCGAAGAACAAAGCGTTGGATTGTGCAAACTAAAGATATCCAAGCAAACTGTATATATTACACTAATAGCGCGCTTGTGGACAAAGAAGAAATTTTGCTCTAATCGCAATCATTTTGCGCTTAATTCAATCTCATTTAATTTGTTGCATTCATAAAATATGTAAAGGTAAGGAAAGATTCCGACTCACAGTAAATTATGATTAAGAATTCCGCGAACAGCGCGCGGTGCGCTTTGCAGCGTACCTAAATAATAATTGAAACAGACGGATGAAAAAGGTGACTCGTGCTCGGCGATGCTGGCGCCGGCGGGCACAGATGAAATGACACGCGCGGAGCGTCTTCGTGTTGTAGAATGCAGGGCAAATCTCACCGAGATGCAATGGTTGCCTTCTTCGGGGACATTAATACAGATAGCCGGATGTATTTTTTAGCAACTACGGATGGACTGTGTTGTAAATTCCAACAAGCTATTTCATTTCGTACTTCTTTTAACATTTTTAAATTACGCTCAAGATATCTACTATGCGTAAGAGCGTTCTCATCAATTCACAATGTACGAGCAGCTGCTTAACTATGCATAACTTTTTTCTGGCTCGATAACATTTCGAAAGTTACCGCGTAATTGCGTTTGCGTGCGTGCGTGCACGCATACCATTCGGACGCTGAAAAATATGAGAAACATTGTAGAGTAGGTTGGGGGAAGATATATATTTGATTCGGAAAGCAAACGCCTAATGCCTCCCCAACACCATGATCAATCAATAGTTATTTTAACACGGGCGGAGTTGGGAACCGGGAGAAGTTGACAGCGGAGGCGCCGGGCACACACAACCGGGAGTGGCAGGTGGTCGAATGATGAAATATTAAACGCCTCTAGCACGGCGCGCGTCCTTTCCGACTCGCTGTGTACGATGTGCGTTGCTATAGCGACGCGCCACACAACTCGAAACTAAACGAAGCTGAAAAGGAATCCGAGAATTATTTATCTCACTCGCCCAGGTGCGTATATGTGCGGCGTTGAGTGTGTCCGCACGCAATGTGTTTTCCTTATTAGATATCGCGCGCGGGTGTTGCTTCAATGCACCAAGTAACCAGACGTAACGTCGTCGGACGAACGCTCTCTCGTCATTTATGTATGATGACTACTCCAGTGCGTTCGTCACCAAAGGCTTTTCTACCCATCGGACGAACGGGAGGCGATCAAATGGGTTTTTAATTAAAGTCGGCTATTATTTCCAATGCGAGCCGCGGAACTTGTAATTACCACTACACTAATTGTTGCCAACGAGGGAAAGCAAATAGGGAAGCAAAAAAGATGTTCGTCAGCTAATAAGCAGGAAAATGGAAGACGTCTCAATGGAGTTTGGTGTACCTCAAGTCAATATATTATTTTATTTACGCGCAACTGTCATACATTCTTTATTTACGTATAAATTCATGCTTCCTATATCAACCGTGTAAATGGAGCATGAGGAATGAATACTTTGTGTGGCAAAACGAACAAAATGAAGAGAAAAACGAGAACAAAATCCCGTTGACACTTTGAGTCCTTAAAACAACTGCAATTTATTATGTGAGCTTTCCGCTTCGAACGCACCACCAAACGGTCCCAGCCAGCCAGCCGAATCGAGACGGGCATCGCGTGTTTCGGTTATAATATAAAGTCACTCGCTGTTTTTATAATAACAAATGACCAAGGGGGTATTAAATATCCGAGCGCAGGCGTGACACCGAAACACGCTCGTTTAATACCGTGTGCCTTGCGGAAAAAGTCCCAAATCGGACGTGGGTATTAATACGCGCCGCTCGAAGAAAAACGCTGGGATTTATTTGTCAAACTACAAAGTGTATGAAATTGACAGATTTTTTCCGGCCATTCATTGAATTATTACCAAATTCAATAAAAACTTCTGCTGTTATAAAAAAATGAAATAATTATGAGCCTAAGAAAGTATATAATTCCTCAAATGGGAATTAATTTCCTTTATTGAAATAGACTATCGTATTTTGTGTTATGGTACTTTGTTTACGTGTTGGTTAATATATCGTCGAAGGAATTACAATACGTCGGGATCGGAATGAATGCATGTGTTTCGCGTTTAATTCGCATGCGATTGTTTGAAATTTCTTGTTGCGTACAATTCTGTGGAGCTCGCAATATATTACGACCATAAAACAATCGGTCCTGTATGCCACCAATCGTCTACAAAAACATTTTAATTCCCTCCACGCGACGCTTCTGCGACTCGTCGATATAATCAATAAACCACACTTCGACCCCCTGCCGCATTGTGTGTATTGTGCTTGCTATTGTAGTACCGCACATTGTGGAACACGGGTGCGCGTATGAGCTATGAGGTATGTGCCTAAGTTTGTCACAAATTCAGGCACCAAATACAATGCGCGTGTTTGGAATGGTTTCGAAATGAAAGTTGTCAATTTTCGTCGCAATGTATTTGTAATATTTTGATAGATTAAATTTTGGCGTTGGCGAATTGGTCCTCTGTCACATATTTTCCATTTCGCATGCAGGAACGAACATATGTCGCTGCGACGCTGGCAACAGTTTGACTTTATCGCTTTCGGAAGAACGGAATGAAAACATCTATTCCTCTAAAAAACAACAAAAATTCCACCCTCGCAACTTTCTGCAAGCTGACACATGTGGCAAAAAGTCAATTACTCCTTCGAAAACAAACTATATTTGCACAGCGTGTCAATAATAATAGTAATAATAATAAAATCCACTAAAATCCGCTCCATATTAAATTTGAAAGGAAAATATTAGCAAGAGGGGGAAAGCCTCACACGCAAAACAGAAAGAAAAACCTTTCATCCCTATTCTTCATCCGACATCCATCAAACAAAAACTTCTCGCCGCGCTGCAACATGTATGTACTCTACTTCAAAACTAAACTACGTTTTGTTTTATCAAATATAAATTGAGTTCGCCCACCTTCGCCGCAGCCTTTGCGCAGAGCTGCGGGGATAAAAAGAGACTGCGGTAGAAGAGCAAGAAAAAAAAACGAAAAGAATAGGAAATGGCAGGCAAACTTAAATTTGAAATAAGAGAATGTGGGAGACGATGAACCTGCGTGCGCACGGCGTAAAGTGACGAAGATAGAATGGCGAACGTGCGCCCGCCGGCTGGAGACTTATTGCGGAAAACTTTGCGCGCATGTACCAAATCAATTCTGCTAACAATAATAGGAGGGAGGTACGTAGACTGGAAAGTTTCAAACATGTAAAAAATGGACACCTGCAATTACTACAAGTATTTCCATCATAATTGAAATTTTCCTGCATACATTAAAATTGATATGCCCTCTTTCTCAGTAATTATAAGCAATTTAATTATAGGCCGGGAAATGATAAAAAAAAGCGTAAAGACACGGCGCCGACGACACCGTGTCGTTCGTTAATATTTAAAATTTTATTATTCATACAATCAAGCAAACGACAGGCCGCTTCATGAAGCCTGGCCGAAGGGGCGCGGCGATTTTATCGCATTAATTATTCAACGATTTAATAGGTTAGATGTCGTCGACGTCGTCGCCGTCGTTCGATGTCGTCGTAGTAGCTTTGCCGCTAGCTGAGCGGATGAACATCAAATATTTATTGAACTTTCTCGCATTAAATGCAAAACCGATACAAATGTTTTTGATTAATTATGCATTATTTGCATGCGCCGCGGGGGCTCATTGAAAAGTTATTTTACAAATTAATTTAACGATAGATACGTACTGAAGAAATTTTTTAACGCAATAACATCAGATTGCCCGCCTTATTGTGCATGAATAAATACCAATGACACAAAAAGTCCATAAAATTCGACTCGCTGCCCATCGATTTTCGCTCATATTTCATTTATTTTTTCACTTAATATATCAAGTTCGCCACTCTGGCGAGGAAGATGCGTCCGTCGGCGGCCGTAATGGAGAATCTCGTGAGTAGATTAACTCAATTAATCGACTTGGCTCTCATTTTTAATCCGTATAGAAAATTAGACGGCCCTAGCCTACCCGCTTTCACCCGTTATAGGCAGTGAGCGAATCTGGGGCGCAATATACAGGGCAGGTCCTGCGCCCACATGGCAATTATTATTGCATTAATCCACTTTTTATTGGAGCATCACAGTATGAAAGCCAAAAAGGGATCCGTGTTTTTCTTTCCTGCTTCCTTCTTCTTGGTCGTCGCCTACAACGGCCCTCTTCGGTGTAATCGAAACGAACGGAGAATTAGAACCAGTTGGATAATACTCGGGCCGCAGGAAACGGAAGAACGGGAGTATAACAAAGCCTAAAATACTATGGATATCGCTTGTGTGTAAGGTATAAGCTAGCCGGCAGGCGCAGGCGGAAGATGGAAAAAGTAAACGATAGATTAATTCGGTCCCGATACGGACGCATCGCTCAGACGCGTGCGCGCCGACCGAATTATCCTTTCGTCCTTGCGTCCAAAGAATCAGACGCCACCAGAGTAGAGCGAGCGTGCGCGGCGGCGGCGGTTTATCTTTCCTCGCAACGCAAATCTCGTCCCGACGACGAGTGCACGTTGCTACTCTTATTTCAGCAAGGATTGTTGCAAGGATTTTCCTCTCTTCCTTTTTTATATATGGCAAAATTTCCCCAATGATTAAACATTGATTTTAGCATTTTTAATACATGTCTATATTCTTAATTGAATACGTCTGGAATGATTTTATTTTTGCTATAAATAATTTCTTATTGATCAAAGTTTTGATATGTTGTGGTAAATTTTGTCTCGTCGTCTGTTTATTGGTGTTTCGATGATTTTAATAGGCATAAAGGCACCAGCTCAAGGATTTTTTTCTGTTTCATTCGACATCAGCATCTCGCACGTGCGACCACGTCTCGTCCCTCGGCAATAATCGTCCGACCAACATGATTCGATATTGCCGATATATAGATTGCCTCGATGCATGCCGCATACACCGCGCATCGGTAATGGGCATCGTCCCGGAAACGTAATTGATGATGATTGAATTAATTACATCTGCGACGGGTCATTAATCACATATACGCGCGCACATGCGTACACACACGGCGCTGCCAATGCATCTACGCCGCATTAATATTCACATTCGCGCATCAGGAAGGGCCGGAGAGGAATAGAAAGCCGAGAGGATGGTCGATCGGACACGCAGAAGTGGTGTGCTCTCATGCTCGACCGGCGCCGAGGCAGCGCCTCATCCGATGTCCATTGATACGCATTAATATACAACTCATGTGCCATTTTCGGGTCCAAGAGGGGTGACGCTAAGTAGGCACTACGCACGCCTATCGCGCAAACAATAAATTCTATATTACACAGCGCGTGACCACACCCGTGGTGCTACGAATAATATGCTTATTTAAACAATGGTCCACACGTTTAAGTTAAAAGTAGAATTACTGTAATAAAACAAGTAAGTTAAAATTTTTGTGTCTGGCAATGTCCGCCGAGCCATACAAAGAAGTTGTTGCCGGTGAAATTGTTGCTGAATAAAGAATGAAAGTGTAAATTTAACTCTGCTGTGCGTTAGTGTTCGTACCTCGCATCTTATATGTAAACTCTTGTTTTTTGTGACAACTTCTTTCCTCTGTTGCGTTAC
>JARJDR010011258.1:0-51009 GCA_030264135.1 Myllaena sp. GC000078 | reverse complement strand
TCGATTAAGTTTTTTATGTATAGTACAAATATCATTATCGACATTGGATCTACGCGCATGTTGCAGATCTCAAGCAATAACATAACGCAAACATATTACCCAAGTACTGCTTTATCGCTTAATCCGGATTCCTAATTACACACTCGGTGATGATAATGGTCTATCAATAACAGATAAAATTTATCACATCAGACATTATCTTGCGCATTACATTAACAACTGCAGTTACCTTGGCGTTGAGATGCAAACATGTGGTATATCAGTTTATTCATCTTCATCTTCGGTTCGCTGCTCGCGTACTGCAACATCAAATTCTCGTACTGGAAGCGCAAGCAGATTGCCACGTTCCCGGCAAAGATCCCGTGGGGCAGCTTCAAGAATCTGCTTGACCACAACATCGAGCAGCAGGTGGAGGCGTTCCACAAGTACTTTCGGCATTTGCGTGCCCACTTCGCCGGCATCTATCTGTTCACACGGCCGGTCTTCCTACCCGTTAATGCGCGCCTTGTGTACAATGTGCTCGTGCGCGACGCTCGCCACTTTGGCGCGCACGGCGCTTACCACAATACGCGCGCGCAGAAAATCAGTGGGCATGTGTACAACAGCGCCGGATGGAAATGGCGCATGCTCTCAATTCGCGTCACGGCAATGCTGCGCTATCGCAGCATCAAGCGCCTTTTGCCGACCGTCGTTGACAGCTACACACCGCTTGTTGGTGTATTGGAACTCTACGCATCGCTTGAGCAGAGCGTGTGCGCTAAGAATCTGGTCGAGAACATCACCCGCGACGTCTTCACCAACTGTGTGCTCGGCATGGACGCGCATGAGGACTTTAAGTGGTTTGAGGATTCGATCTTCATCAAATCTCGGACGGAGATCGTGCGCGACCACCTACGCCGGATGTATCCGAATCTGGCACGCTACTACGGTGTGTTGAACTATCCGCGCGAAGCCGAGGAGTTCTTCGCGCGCACGGTGCTGAAATACATTAAGAAACGGCACAAAAACAGCATTGTGCATACAGACTTTCTGCAGCTGCTGATGGAGCTGCACGAACACGATCACGATGTCGAACATTTGGCGGAGGGTGCGAAGTTAGATATGTACGATATTATTAATCAATGCTTCTTCTTCTATTTGCACGGTTTCCGCACCGCCACGCATACGCTTAGCTTTGCTTTGTACGAAATTGCGAGGAATCAGTATGTGCAGAATAAGATCCGAATGGAGGTTATTCATATCGGCGAGAAACGTTTCAATGTTTGGGGCATGGACGAACTGGGCGAATTGACTTATCTGGAACAAGTGCTGAAAGGTGAATGGGCGAAACATTCACAATTCATCTCCATAATAAGCGTCGTTGCGTTGCGTTGTAGAAATCCTGCGGAAATACCCGCCGATAAAAGTGCTCGAGAGAAAGTGCACGCGGAGATATAAACTTCCAAATGACGACAAGTACATCGAACGCGGCACGAATGTTCTCATATCGGTAGCCGGCATGCACAAAGACGAAGCATTCTATCCGGATGCAGAGAAATTCGAACCGGACCGATTTAGGGAAAAGTTTCGCGAAAAGTACGAAAAGCAGAGTGTATACTTGCCGTTTGGAGATGGTCCTCGTCTATGCCCGGGTACGCATTGACAGTCGACAGCTACACTTCTCAAACGAAATCCTTTATTGCAGGAAAGAGATTTGCGTTGACTCAATTAAAGGTAGCATTGGTAATGATCATTCAAAAATTCCAATTCTATTTGACACCGGGCGGCACGAATCCTTTGGAGAATGGTTTAATGCTGCGATTTCATCAAATCAAATATAATACCTAGATAGCGACGTAAGTAAATAATTATACACACAACACACTGACTTCGTAACTACAACGCTTAATTTATTACTTGCGTTATGTATGAATCCATACAATAAATACGGCTAGATTACCTTAGAAAAAAAAATAATTTCATTGCTTCCAAATATAGAGTTATTTGTGAATATAAAAACATCGGATAAACATTCCAAATTAAGACCAGAATACATTTTTCACGTTATTCATAAATTAACATAAACAATATTAGACAATATATTTACAGAAATTATGTAGTTTATAATTTTACTTATTACAGCAAGCATAATTAAACTTTCTTGTACATTCGTCTCGTTCGTAGAATATTCGTTTAATTATGTCTGATTCATATCTATGGCCGATTTTTGGGAATACTTACGTACGCAACACATTACATTTCTTTAATTAAGGCACATGAATTGGACGACCAGCGGAATGTGCGGTCGCTACAAGGACTCAAAACCAGATATATCGCTTCCCTGTAATATAATATTAATGCAACGGCATATAAATTGTCTATTTATTTAAAGGGAACACTTACCCTATCCGGTTTGTACAGATGCGTGTGCGGAAGCAAGAATGTAGATCCCAAGTCTCTCTCGGCCATTGTGTTGGCCTCCTGAAAATCGACTCGAAAATACAAACAAATCCTCGATCAGTCACCATCTTAACATACATCATGGTTATGCTGAGAAGATTTCGTGTCGTAATCGCGTTTGAATGACTTCATGGGCACCTGTATCGTCGTTTCATCATAGGACCGAGATTCAGAAATGGTCCTGCAAGAGTAAACGTTCGAAATCATGTGCACACTTTCTCTCGGGTTGTTATTGTATTGGACGCAATAGTTACTGAATTCTGGGCGTAATATCCAACCAGTTTTCGACAACGTCCTCGTCGGTGTCCACCGTGTCCGCAATGGATTTGCCCAATGTGTTGAACTGTGAATGCGTGCCGGTGCTCGATCGCAGTTCGGCGCTGATCTTCTGGATAAGCGTCGCATTTTCACTGCGATCCGCTTCCGTTCCGCATGTCGTCGCGATTGTGCCCAGCGTGCCCATATTGTTCACACCCACTGTCGCGGACACCTCGAATCCAGCCGAAACTAAAGCTCCTAGAGACCCACCACAAATATTACTATCCCATCATTACCGCGCTTACCACATCCTTATCCCAATCACTTACCGGATGTTTTCCTCAAACTGGGCCCTTCCCTCGTGCACAAATCACTACTTTTGCTGATGTTGCGCTGTTCAGCTTTATTGGGCGACGGTCCTGCATCCAAATAGCTGAGCAACTTTGCCTCGTTGCTACTCGCTGCCGAATTTTTGCGTATATCGAAAGTGGTGAGGTTGGTGCTTGACCCGCCATATTGGCCATTCGGCGCCGGATGGTATTTCGCACGTGGTATCATAACGGTGAGCGAACGATCTTTTTGATCCGGATATACTATCTCACGCTCGCCGGCGGCGGGCTTTCTTCCCGGCGGCATGCTTGCTTTCGGCAGCTTCTTGTTCACCCCCTTCACAACGTACGGTAGTGTATCGGAGCCCGATTCGGAGCTCGTATCTTGGATCATCGCCCGACGGTCGATTGTCCCGCGGCGCGGCTGTGGCAGGAATGCCATACCACTTCCGGCGATCACATGCTGCGGCCGCTTGCGTGCGCAAGTCACAATTATGCAGATGAGCAACAGCGTGAATAGGATTGCGCCGAGCGTCACCAGCGCGATGAGCAGCACCTTCAGGTTGATCTGACAACTCTCGCCCGCGTACCATTGGAAGCATTCGCAGAGTGTCTTGTCATCGCTGCGCGCATAACACGTGCCGTGGTAGTGACACTTCTCGCAACCAATCAGTTCCGCCGAGCAGATGCGGCCGGGATAGAGGATGTTTTCGGAGAGGTCAGCGTAGCTCTCGCGGCAACTGCACGTGTACGTGCCGCGCAGATTGAAACACTGCGCGTACTCCGAACAGTCATGGTATTGCGCGTGTGCACACTCATTGAAATCGTTGGCATCCAGCCGCTCCAGGACGCCGCGCGACGCGAAAAGATCGGTGCCACCAAGGCTGTAGTTATTGTTACGCAGGTACTTCTTAAACACATCCTTGAGACGCGACTCGTCCGTGTTGTCCGACAACTGTAAATTGAATGTGCTGTACACGCCCTGCGTCTCCTCGTCGATGGGCGCGAAGGTTTGTATGGTCACACCGTGGTAGATATCGCGAAGGTCTGACTGCATCAGCATACGATCAAGACCCTCATGCGTAACGCGCGCGAGTTTCGAATAATGCACGGATGTCTCGTTGGCTAGCGAATCATTATAGCTCAGTAAGTTGCTTCCATCGCGTTCCAAACCAATCTTCAGCGTATACGTGTAGGTAGCTGCAGCGCGGAATTAGTTACATTATCGAAATGAATTACAATGATACTACTTACGTTTGCATGGGCGATCTGGGAACATTCGTGCAAAGCCCGGCCGACATAAGCATCGCATCAGGCCGTCAACGCGTTGACACAGCTCATTCCGCGACGGTTTACACTCCGGTGTACATTTATCAGGCAGAATCTCCAAACTGGGCGGCGGTTGAATCAATATGCCGCCCAGAAGTAGTCGATTCACCTCGTTGGTGTTGATCATCTCGTCGCGCTGCTGCGTTTCGCGATTGCCGTCCTCTTTCGCAACGGTCGGCTGCTGCTGCTGCTTGGGAATTTTGATCACACTACCCTGATTCTTATCGTTCATTACAACGAAGAAAGTGTCGCCGTCATCTTTCCCCCGCTGCGGCTTATCGTCGTGCAAGTGCTCATCGGCATCGTGTATAATGAAATCGTCAAAGTCATCCGTATTGGTACCATCGATCACGATAGTCGGCTCGACTTCGGAGGAATGCACAAGCGTGGGTCGGATGGGGTACTCATCGATGTAGTGATCGTCCGCCAGCTTGGGCACGTCCGACGCGTCCGGCATGCGATGCACGGACGTGGGGCTAACCGTGATAGTCTCTGCGATCGTAGTGGGTTTCACGAGCGTGTGCACCTCCGTCACCGTATCGACCATCGTCAGTTTCTCGGTTTTGGTTACGAGGATCGTCATCGTCGACGGCGGACCGTCCAGTGACTTAACGATCGTCGTCTTCGTGATGGTCACGGTCGAAGTCTTCGTATGTGTCACATAGCGCGTGGGCAGGATAATGGTGGTTGAGCTACCGTTCCGGTGAATCGGCCGTTTGAAGATCGACGTGACGATACGTCGCTTGTGCGTGCTGGTGGTCGGATCAACAATCTTCACCTCGTTGCCGGCGTGGTGCGTGGGCTGGACGGTCGCGAGCGGTCGTGTGAACTCCAGCTCTACGCTCTCTACACTGCCGGTTGGTAATGGAGGGGTGTGGTCCGGCACTTCCTGTTCCATGGGTATGCCCGTCTCCTGCGATTCCAAATCGTTGCTTTGCTGTTCAGTGGTTGTCTCAGTGCCGGGCGCGTTCGTGACCTTTTCGGTTTTTCGGCGGATTTCGAAATACTTCGACGTGTTGCGCACGCTCGTGGTTTCACTCTGCGCGGTTGTAGTTGACAGATACGGATTACGATGGCGATTGATATCGAAATAATGATTACGGTGCGATTGTTGTGTGTTGTTTCTCGCATCCAGGATCAGGTTCGGAATGGTCGTATCTCTATAAGGATTCTTATTGTGATGATAGACATTCCCTAGGATTGGACGGGTGGTATCCACTTGCATGGTGCTGATAGTTGTGCGTCGGTGATTAGGTCGGCGCGTGATGGGTCTTCTCTGCCGTGGCGACTGTGTCGTAGGCGGCAACTCAAACATGTATGTGCTTTGTTTCGTTGTGGTGCGGCTGGTTGTTTCATCCGGTACATCATTCTCCACGTATAGTTGGGGTTTGTACGTGTCATTGGGTATGGTTACGGCGGTTGGTGCCGGCGGCACGATTTCCTGCGCGGGTGGCGCCGGCGGTGGTGGATTCATACCCATGACGATTTCATTCGCCGCTGGTTTGATAGTAGTGCGCGACGGTATGCGCACTACCTCGACCTTTGGCGGATTTAACAAAACGTCGGGTACATTTGTGGGCGCTGCCAAGCCAACAATGGGCACTTCCGGTGGCGGTGGCTTCATAATTTCGATATCAAGCGGTTTGTTCACCCGCGTTATGTTCGCAATGCTTTGCTGCACAAAGGCCGGCGATGCTTGATGCGAGGGCGGACGGAAATCCGAATTAATCTTCTGAATTTCACCGATATTTAATTGCAGGCCCTCGGGTATGGTTGATAGATGCTTCTTGGTGGTGGTGGCTAGTGCCGGTGGTGAGGTTGTAGTTGTCGTCGATGTTGTTGTTGCTTCAGTTGTTGTGGGTGTTGTTACTGTCTTGATCGAAGGCGTGGTGGCTCGCCGCCGATGAGGTATATCTTGCGAGTTAAACACAAATATTCCACTTTGTTTATTATCAATGCTCTGCTTCTCGTAGGGCTCCTCAGTTTGTGATGCAGGCGTATACAATGCATGTGTATTTTGTTGATAATTGTTTTGTGGAATGCGCTGGTTATCAAGCGGCAAGGAAGTTACTCGCGGTCGATGCGTGTACCTCTGATTGATGCGATTTAAATACTCATTGCGTTCGGTTGTGGTTGGAATATAAACTGGCCCATTATGATGATGGTTCGAACTAGCGTGAAGCTTTGTGACTGGTGGATCTTTATCAAAGACATTTGCATAGATATTCGGATTACCCGATTGCACGATCATGTTTGATTCCTGGTGGTTTATCTGATTGGATTGCTGATTTTCCGGCCGGACGACGGGATTGTTATCGAACGGACGCGGCTGCTTGATGTGCGGTTTGTACGCAAGAATGTCGCTCTCATGTGGGATGTTATTGAAGTTATTTGGAGAAAGCGATTGATCGGTTGCAATAGGCTTATTCGTGGCGTTCGGCCGCAATAACTCATGCGGAAGTTGACCCGGCGTTAACGGCCGACTGTTTGACTCCTGAATAACTTCACCAGCTTCATTTACGTAGTTTTCATTATTTTCAACTTCGATTGGGAAATGTAAAATATTTGGTTCTTTATTGAACACCTCTTGTGGTGGGCCTGGACGGGGCGGATTCATAAATCCGGAGAGCACTGCAGGTTTTGGCACATTCATCTGTTGCGGTCGTTGCGGGTATTTCGGGCGATTCTGTCTATTATGGAAGTGAGGCGGTGGCTTGGCATATTGATTGTATATATTTGGTGCATCGCCCGATGGTCGAACTTGATGAATGTTGTGCTCCACCACTTGCTGGGGTCTGCCTGCATATTCGGGCCTGTCATGTTCAATCGGTTGGCGATGTGGCTCAATTGGCCTTTGGGCATTTGGACGAGCGATATGCTTATCAGCCGGCCATGTTCCATGTTCGATTGGTCTCGGTTTGTGCTCAATAGGCCTGTAGGCTTGACCTGGTGGCGGCGGTCTTGATTCGATCGGTCTAACGTTGTTGTCTTCAATCGGACGACGATCGTTTGTCTGTTGCCCATGTACGTCTAAACGAATATTATTCTCAACCGACCCACCATGCCCACCATGCTCGTATGGTCGGCGCAATTGGGTTTTCGAATAATAGTCGTGAGGTCTTTGGTGATCGCCAACCAGCGGCACTTGCGGTGGACGCGGTCTCTCCACGGGCCTTTCCTGCGGCTTTGGTAAACCGCCACCCATTACTACGAAATTACTACTCTCTACTTTAGTATTATCGTATGACTGCGCTGGTCGATTATCCATCGCATTCATGCCCTCATGTTTTATAATATGCGCATTGAATTCGTTGCCCTGCTGCACCATGCCGAAGGAAATCGGCGGAACATTAACGTTTATATCATGGTGATTGACGTGCGAATCCACATGCACCCCGTTCACATAATCCAGGTTTGGTTTGGACGGTCTAATGTCGATTTGACCGAAACCCAAAGGTATTGAATGTGGCTTAATGTTGATGGCATGATTGCCCACTTTGATAACGCCGCCCACTTCCTTCTGATTCAACTGTCCTTGTCCGTTATATACCGACGCAATCTTTGGCACGCCATTACTAAAACTTTCGATCGCGGAGAATTCCGGTTCCGGATACGGAGAGGGATCATCGAAATATTGACCGTTAATATGGGGCTCCGTGGAACCGCCATAAATCAATGCAGTTGTTCGATTATGTGGTATATTAACAAATGCTACTTGGGAAGGTTGGATGTTGATTAAGAGCGGTTGACCAGTGGAACGCTCGATGACTTCGGGTAGTACAATTTGTTGATCATTGATATGTGAGGATTGCAAACCGACGTTTGCGCCCATCGACGAGGCAATAATCAAACCATCTTCGGTATATCGATTGCCATCGTCTTGTACGTAGATTTCCAGCTTCTGCTGCGGTGGATTCGTGTTTAGATAGAACTGCTCATTGATTGGTATCGTAATTTGCTCGCGTCCGCCATCGTGTTTGTTCCCGCGAACGACATTTTGCGGCCGCACCGGAATCTTCTGCACGGGTGGTGGCGGCGGCGGAGGGCCTACGTAATCGTCTTTGTTTGGTACGTGAACTATCGGATGGTCTGCCGCCGCATGCTGTTGGTCGCTTTGCCGTTTGGGCCATGCTTTCTGCTGCACCGGCGGTGGTTTCATCCCTTCGATGTCTTGCGGCAGTGCCGTCGCTAAATCGGGATGGTTTAGTGGGATTGCGGGAATGCGGGGGCCAATTCGACCCGGTTTGCCCACAATTACATCGGAATTGGCGGTGATTACCTCACCCGGACTGATCGGTATGCCTCCATTCAATAGAGGACTTTCATGTGACAACTTGGTGACTTCCTCCTTCTCTTCTTCCCAGCGGTGTAATGCGGGAATGTTTTGGCTCTCTGCTGTTTCGATATCGGTTAAGCCTCCCACCGGTATGTAGATCGGCGAACGATTCTGCACTTCGTTGGCGTATTCAGGCTGCTGTTGATGCTGCTCCGCCGCAATGGGTTTCTGATGCGCCGACTCGTTGTGCTTACTCTTCAGATTGTTGTGAATGAGTCCGGCCATCGCATTCAGCACCGGTCGCAGCGCCTGAATATTGATGGAGCTGAGCAAATTGGAGACGGGCGACGATGCCGCTTGTGCTGGTTTCGCCACCTTCGCCGGCTTCTTTTCTTTCTCAGCGTCTTTCTCTTTTTCCCAGTCGGTGATCTTCGAAGTGCTGGCATGCGCGTGCGTAGGTTTCATGGCGTGAATCGTCGTCTTCCGCTTCGCATGGACTTTTCTCTTCGTCGACGATGCGGAGGCATGCGACGGTGGTGGCTTCTTAACGATTTCTGAACTCAGCAGAGAGCTCAACGCGTTTTTTGACTGCGTCTTGCTAACTTTGGTCAAAGAAGGGGTACTCTGTTTGGTGACGGCTTGCGCGAACGGATCGTCAAACTCATCCACAAAGATGATCGTGGATCCCGTCACCACGTTGGGGTTGGAACTCTCAATGTTGGGCGTGGAAGACGAAATCTCGGGCATCTGCGTCTTCTCGATGGTCGGTAGAACTTTCGAAGGCTTTATGTGATCCTTGTCCTTTATCGCCACCGTGATCTCGATCTTTTGGCCATCGCTGAGCGTGGCGTTCTTCGTTACCGTACTACCGCCACTCTCTTTGATCTCCTTCTTCAGCGAATGTAGATACTTCTTGTCCAGCAGTGCCGGCTCAATAATCTCCGTGACAACGTTCTCTACCACATTCGAGTGCGAGCTAATCACCGTCGACAACTCATCGCCGTCTTCCTGCAACAGCGTGGTGAAATAGGTAAACGTCGTCAGGTACGTTTTGGTCGCGACGATGTTCAGATTAGCCAGTTCAGATTCCAATTTGTGCTTCTTCTTGTTATTGCTGCTGCCGCTGTCCTTGCCAATCGGTGACGTATTGATGACGCTCGGCTTGGCTGCTTTCTTCTTAGGATGCAGAAACAGCTTCTCGGTGACGACATCGCGCGACGTGGAGACGTTCGTGTTCACAATGGTGGAGGCGCCATCGACAAGTGTATTGTAGTAGGTGTATGTGACAAAGTACGTTTTCACCACGTCGGTCGTTGAGTACTCGTTGGTGTGCTCGTCATTCTCGTTAAAATCGAGCGCAATGTAAGAGGTCATCACCGACGTTCCTTTCGGTGGAATGGATTCAGTGATGACGACTTGTGTGACGATCTCGTTGGTGCGAATCACTTTCGAGATTTTGCCCTCGTAGAGCGTTTTCTCCAGCGCGATCGTGCTGTAGTAGGTGTTGGTGTCTTTCACGGCCGACGCGCGATCGTTCGGTTGGAATAATGACAAATAATCGTCCGGTGCCGTCACGGTGTTGGAGACGAGGCGCTTTGAGGTGACCACCAGCGGCTGCTCACCGTCGAGAATGGTGTTTAGGTAGGTGTAGGTGGTCACAAACGTACCGACTGCCAGATTTGGATACTACACCAAGAATATTTCTACATTGAAACAAGCAGCACGTAGATGAATGAACGAATCCACAAACCTGCGTTAGTGTAATTCCCATCGTTGGCGTTGGCAGAATTTTTCCGGTATTGCCGGTGTTCCGCTCCTCGGTGGCGACATTCGAAACGACCTGCTCGTGACTAGACACGGTCGTTGTACCGTTCTCTAAATACGTCGTGAGGTAAGTAAATGTAGTGAGGCAGGTCTTCGTTACGAATTGATTGGGATATAATGATGATGACAAGCTTTCAATCTGTAATAATTAATTTCGCAAACAATAAGGGATCGGCGTTCGTTCGTGCGATGCGGCAATCTTCTACATACTTTAGATGCCTCCTGCGGCACAATCATCATCATATTGTTGGTGAGCGTGCTGGGTTTTAACGTCACCGCTTTGTATATGGAACTAGGAAGGACACGCTTGATGTCGGGCTCGCCGGGTAAAGTCGTCTTATCACCGGCGACGATGACTTCCACCCCATTCGACATCACACGCGTGGCTAAATTATATCTAGCCTCCTCCATACCTCTCGGTTCTATTGCATTTCAACATTGTATAATATTAGAATTGGGGTCCAACAACAGTAGATCGGCAAGCAAAGCGATTAAAACATTCAAATTACAGCACAAATGCAAGCAAAATTAGCTATTTACAATTATGTACACATTGTACATTAATTTATACAAAATTATATGAATTCATTCTGAAAGTTTCAAATAGTTTGATATATTATTGCTATGTATTGCTATATTATGGCTATATATGAACATGCCGTAGAGTGGACCGCAACGTGGGACTCACCTGGATAAGACGTAAGTTGTGAGGATGCCATCGAGGATGGGTTTAGTTCAGTCATTGATATGAAAGGTAACAGCGATTCAGTCGCGTCCAGGTCCAAGAGCGTCAATGTCGTGTATCGCGTCGTCGTGTCAGTCAAAGTCAACGTCTTCGTGTGCGGTTTCACTTCGGTCATCGATGTGACGATCTGCTCGTCGCCATTGACGCGCGTCACCACGAACGTGTACGTGCGCAACTTACTGGAGAGCGTCGTCTGCGTGCGTGTCTCTACCGTCGACAGAACGGTGGTTTTGAGCAGCAAAACGGGTGCGTCAAACGTTTCGGATAGTTCGGGAAAGAATGGTTTGTAGTCGGGCAGTGGCGGACTTTGCGTCACCTCATCATCGTACCCTTCAATGGCTTCCTCTCTATCCTCATCGACGCTTTTCGCAAATTCGGCAAGATTTGCATTGTTTATCGTAAAATTCAATTCGGCCAATTCGGCGAACTCATCGATCGTGTTCTCGCTTGAAGTCTCAGTGACTACTCTCAAATTATCATCACTTGTGCTTTCTGGTGTAACGCTTTCTGTCGTTGTGTCGGTTTCCGGTTCAAACAATTCACCAATCGGATTAACTAAGTGCTTGATTTTCTTGACACGTACGCGGCGTGTTGGTCGAATTGTTGGTGGCAGTTGATGAGGTGTTGTTGGTTGAATTAGTCTTCGCTTGGTAACTAGGATTCGTTTCCGCGCAGCATTGGCATCCGGTGCAGCGGGAGTGGTAAGTTCCATAGGTTTGCGTATCTTTTTAATAACGCGTTTGCGGTGGAAATTTCTTGGCATAGCTTCCTTTTCAACCGCTTCGTCTTCCAGGTTTCCATCATCCTTACTATCACCATCGTCGTCATCGCTAGATTCTTCCAATTTGAGCGTTGACGACGATGGCGATCCGATATATTCGTCATTGCTGTCAATATATCTTCTCAAATTCAGATAATCCTCCGGATTATAATAATTAGTACTTTGGATATCAATGCTTTTAATATAAATAGGTTCTATTCTAATTAACTTCTTAGTAAACCTACGTTGATTTGCGGTAATATTTGTCTGCCGCTTACTTCTAGCTAATATAGTTGCATTACCATCTTTGCCATCCTCTGCGATCCTCCTCTGACTTGCATTTTCATCAACAAATTTAAAATTCTCCTGATTGTTAGTCCTAAATGCTAATTTCGTTTGGTCATCATCGTCAATTAGTAGTGATAAATTTTGATAAATTTCGGTACGCCAATTTTCAGTGTCCCGTTGAAGAAAATTTGTAGAAGTACCAGGCGCGACCTTCGATATGAGCGGGACATACTCATATAGGTCTACAACGCTAAAAAATTACCGAAAGATTTCTCACTTCCGGCCACTTTCTCGTACTTCAGTTTGTATTTCTTTGATGCTAAACTGCCCGGCTTTGTGGGCTTTAAGCTTGCCACGGGCGTATCTGTCACGGATTTCTTGCTCACATCGCCCAGAATGCTCTCAAGGCTTTCGGTGGGCGCAAACGACGGTTCGGACTGATCCAAAGGTACATCGCTCATTGCGGGCATCACGTAGGTATCCACGTACTCCAAAGTACTAATCACCAAGTCGTCGTACAACTTCGATGGTTGGACGGGCACGTATGTTACTTCGCGTTTCTTTTTGTTTTCTTCACCAACCACAACCGTGGAGAGCACTGTGCTGAACTCACCCGGCATGCGACCGGACACGTAGAGCGTAATGACGCTCGTTTCGGGCGTGGTGGGCTTTGGCGGTTTCTTGTTGGCGCGCGTGGGCTTCCTGGGTGTCTCAGTAATATCATCCACATTCTGATAGTCTTCATTCGCTTCAATCTCCTCATCAAGCGCCAGGTTTGCCTTGGTTTGCTCCGCTTCCTGGAAAAGCGCCTTCTTGAACAGCTCCTCATTAGAATTGGTGGCGATCACTCCCGCTGGATTCTGCTGGAAGTGCTGTTGTTGGAAGAGCGGATTGATCTGCTGTTGCTGCTGTTGTTGCTGCAGTAGCAGTGGTACCAGCAAACTGTTCAACTGCTGATTCTGCTGGATCACCGGCGTGGGCGTTACCACCACGGTATCGGTGATGAATTCAGTAGCAGTCACTACATTGGTGCTACTATCGATGATGGTGGTGAGGATTTCTTTGCCCCGGAAAGTTAGTGGGATAACGGTAGAGGTTTCCGATGTGACCGTTGTTACGTAGGTCGTTGTGCGTGTTTTATATTCGGTGGTAGGTGTGCCCTGCACAACGGTGCCGGGTTGCTGCAGGCCTAGCAAGGGATTTGCTTGTTGCTGACCAAGCAGCAGTTGCGAGAGTAAAATATTAGCCAACGGTGTTTGTGGCAAGGATGGCGTTAATGTATTGACGATGGGATCTACCACATACACCGTGCTGGGGATGACATGGCTGAATGAGGTCTTCCGTCCGCGAATGTAGGTCGGCGTAAAGATGACCGTCGTAGTTGGGCTTTCGTTGAGTGTATAGCGCGTCACTTGCTGTACGCCGTTTGCGCCAAATCCAGTTGAATCGCTGAGCAAAATCGTGACATCCTTGCCGAACGGATTCGTTGTGGTCGAGTATTGTTTCGGACCCAGAATTTCGGTGCTCAGTTTCGCCGTCACAATATTTTTGTATTCAGTAATTTTGCCGTTGACCACCGGAATGGTTACCTCGGTGGGAATTTGATGCGTCACCGTGATCGTGCCGTCCGATCCGGGCAATACGTAGTTGCTATCGATGTCGGTCAGCTTTCCGCGTGTGGATCCGCGCCGCCGGCTCGTCTTCCTCGATTTGTTGCTGCTGCTCGTAGACCTTTCGGTGTTCGAGGATCGCAGCGACGAAGAAAGGCGCGATGACGGTCGCGACGTGGGTTTTCTCAGATTCGAACTGACCGTCGAGGCCGATGGTCGGCGAAAATTATTCGCACGTGGATTGCTCGTATCGCGCAGCGTAAATTGACTGCGCGAAGTTGGCTTCGATGGCGTTATTCTAGGCATGGGCGTCGTCCGCCGCCTGGTGTCGTAGCCGGTGTATCGACTGCGGGTGCGCGGAAGCTCCGTCTCGGGTTCTTCCTCCACGGGCACGGGGGTCGTGCGACTGGTGGGCCGGCGAAAGCGCGAATACGTGCTAGTACTGCTCGTCTGTCGCTTGGCACGTTTGCGAATGAACGGTTTGATGACTACCGAGTTTCCGTTCGATACACCACGCTCCACAGGCGCCAGAACCGATACGCTGTGTGTCTGCGTATCGGTACCCTCGAATTTGGTATCCTCGTTGCCGCTGTTTTCAATCTCATCAATCGGCTCCAACTCTTCGCCGTCCTCCGCTTCCGGTTCGGCGGTTGTAGTCGTCGTGAAGAGGTTGCGTCGTGGAAATAGCGAGTTAGATGGACGTGCTCGCGCCTGAATCGCATTATTTCTTGCAGATGCGCGCGTGGTTTTGGGCGTTGGCGTGGTGGTAACACGACCATTACGACCACTCGTTGTACGTGCATTCCCCGACGGGGCTACCGCCGGCTTTGAAGTAGTCGTGCGCGGTGCAGTGGTCGCTCTCGAAATTGGTGGCCTGCGGAAGCGCAGCAGAGGATTGGCGTTTCGGCGCGACGATGTCACCTCCACAGCGGTGGTCGTCGTTTCATTCTCGTCGATGCTGCTTGGATTATCGGTGACCTGCGTGGTCAGGTCATTTTCTTCGTCGGCAATCGTAGAGGGTAGCGTCACCGAATTGCGATTGTTGTTAAACGACGCTGTGGGACGAATTCTGGCAAAGCGATTGTTTGCATTAAACGAGGAGGATGGACGAATGGATGCGGACGACACGGCTGACGAGCGGAAGCCACCGGTGCGTCGGCTGCTTGATCCGAGCACGGCTGCGGTCGGTTGCACCCGGCTTGAACTGCGTCCACGGTTTGGGACGAAGGTGGACGAAACACCCGCAGCCGCCGAAGTACTGGAACTCCTTGGTCGAGAAAACCTTCGACTGCCCGATGCCGACGGCACAACAGCAACTACAGAGCTGCTCTTCCGACCGCCCCCAAATCGACTGGCTGACTTCGTTGCCGGTATTGCTGTTACCGTAGGTGTGAAATCGCTGCGAGTGATTGTCGTCGCACTCCCCGTTTTCGTGCCCTTGCGCTTCGGAGCAAACGTGGGTTTGGCGCGCGATGCGAATGGACGGATCACCGGCGTGAACGTACGCTTTCGTGATTGAAACGTTAATCGTGACTTCACGCGACCATCGGAATCCTCCGTGGAATTCTCGTCATCCTCATCCGGATTTTCCGTGCTGTCTTCCGAGTTTCGGGCCGTGTCACTGATGGAGCCCTCAATCACCACCGGTGAAGGGCTAATAGACGAGGTGGGTGTGACCTGGATATTCTCCGTGGCGGTCGGTGAGATGGTTGGTTCCACAATAAAACTGGACGTGCTCTCGATAATTTGCGCATATCGTCCGTCAATTACGGTACCCAAGACTTTGCTTTGATAGACTGTGGTGGTGTGCATATGCACGATGGATCCTTCAATCAAACGCACCAATCCGGTGCGGTGTGCCGGCGGCTGTTCGGTTTGCGCCGCCTTCTTATCTTCGTCCACTTTAAAGCTGCTCGTGCTCTCGATAACTTGCGCGTACAAGTTGTCGATGTAGGTGCCGACTGCTTTAGTAACGTAAAACAGAGTGCTAATGGCGTCCGCATCAACAATTTGTCCTTGGTTGATCGACACAACGCCCGTTGGCTTGAGCTTTTCTTCGCTCTTCGACGCACTGATCGACAACGTTGCCGTCTCCGCATCCTCCTCGTCCAACGGCGCCGTAACGATAATCGACGTGCTCTCCAGCACTTTCGCGTACAATCCATCGATGTATGTGGCATACACGTCGGTGGAGAGAATGGTTTTTGTTCCGGAATTCTCCACGGTCGATTTGATCGTCGACAGCAGGCCGGTGGGCTTAATGTCTTTATCTTTGGCATCCTTCGCCGCGCCTACCGTGTTCAGGAGACCCTGCCCGATCGCACGACCGATTTGGTTATCCAATTCCATTGTTTTGTTTACGACATTTGTCACCGTTTCGAGGCGGCTATTCAGCACAGTCGAATTGCCAACGTACGAGGTGGTATAATATGTATAAGTGGTGTAGTATGTCGTTTGGTCATCGTTGGCACCAAGCACTTTTGTCGGTTCCACGGACGCTTCGATCATACTCGCTGGCTTGCTGAGCGTATCGGCATCGGCATCGGCAAGGGACACTCGTGTCGTTTGCAATTCAAACGGTGCCACCACCACGCTGGTCGCTTCGAGTTCGGGCATAGCCGTTGCATCGGTACCGTGTGTCGGCGTTACCACGTTCGACACGGTCTCCTCGCGGCTTGTCACCTTCGTGGTGCCATCCTTGTACAACGTTGTCCAGTACGTGAAGGTCGTGAAGTACGTGATCGGCAGGCTCAGATCCTCAGCACTCAGCGTGTGCGTGGGCGTGAGCGTTTCCGTCACCACATTCGTCACTGTCTCCAGGCGGCTGACGATGTTGCTGGACGTGGTGCCCTGGTACATGGTGGTGAAGTAGGTGAACGTTGTGTAGCTCGTCTGCAGCAATAGCGTCGGCGATGGAATGATTTCCGATTCGTTATTAGACTCGCTTACGATTTGATCGTCAAGGAGCACGTTGCGCTTATCACTATCGAGTATACGCTTCTCGCCACGCGATGTCGAACTACGCACGTCCGTGACCATTGTCGCGATGGTTTCGTACTCGGGCAGATCAAGCAGATCATTTTCGGATGAATCTTGCGTGGAAGGCACATTAGTGGCAGCAGCCGTTGAGAGAATATTGTTTTCGATATTATTGTCGACCGTCTTCTGCCTGCTGATCGTGCTGTTGTAATTGCCACCGCCCAAATCCATAGCCATTATCTTATTCTTAACGTCATCTGTATCGAATTGGGGTGTCGGTGTCGCTTTAATTTCGCCCGATAATGGCGTCGGCTTTACGTAGTTTGTATACACTTCTGTACGACTCGAAATTTCCGTCTCGCCATCGACAAAGATTGTCGTGAAGTATGTGTATGTTGTGTAGTACGTTTTGAGCGCGTTTTGAGTGTGCAACAAGTTCTTTTCGGACAATGCCGGCGTTGCCTTGCTCACGTCGGTGAACATTGATTCCGAATCCTCCAAGGTGATGCTACCATCGGGTGTTGTGGTGGGTCGTCCGATACCAACACCACTGGGAGAAATTTCGGCGAAATCCTCAAACGTCACCGGTTTAGTCTTAAAGTCCTGGTTGATGAGACTGGCGATTGGGTCGTCCGACGGTTGAGAGGATGGATCCAACGTGGAGGTAATCACATTTGTGATAACTACTTTGCGACTGGCGACGGATGAGGTCGATTCTTGGAAGTAGGTCGTTAAATAGGTGTAAGTCGTATATAATGTCTTAAATAACAATTCAATTTCTTCGCCATTCTCGGTTGTCAGTTCCGTTGTTTCCGGTTCCGATTCCGTCACATGCCGACGCTCGGTAGTAATTTCACTTGGAATATTCTCCGTTGTCGCTGATTCCTCGCCCGTCTCCAGATCGTCCACCGGCAGCAAAGTCGTAGTAGGATTTTCGGTCGTTATGTCAGTCTCGGTCGATTCAGTAAGCTGTTCCGTGGTGGTCTCAATCGACTCGGTTGTTGTATCAGACGGTTGAATAGTTGTCACAGCAGCGGTTGCTTGGATACATTTTTGCGTTTCCTGCGATACTTCCGTACTCACAACTTTGTTCGATTTGATTGATGTCGATGTCTCGCCTTCTTCGCCAGGTATAAAGAATGTGGTCAAATAGGTGAGTGTCTTATACGATGTCGCAGGGATTATTTTGAACCCATCTTGGCACTTATCACTCTCAGGTTCTTCTTCCGATGATCCAAATTCATTCAACACATCATTAAACACAGTAGTATCCTGCAGTTCGGTGGTGGTTTGTTCCAGCTCTGTGGTGGAAAGCGGAATATCGTTTGTTGTAATGTCATTTTTAAAGGTGGACGCGATAACATTTTCCGTGGTTTGTTTCTCGAGCGATTCGTCAGTGACCTCCTCCGTTGAAGTCTCCTCTGACGACGTTTCAGGCAACTGCCTGGGTGTTGTTGTGAGGGCCGCTGTTATTTGAGGCACATTAGATGTTTCCGTGATTTCATCGTCGTCGAAGAAGATGGTTGTCGCACCGCCTAGTGGTTTTTCACTGCTCGATGTGACCAAGTCCTCGAAGAATACAGTCGACGGCGTGTTGAGCGGTTCGGTGGCCTGTTGAGCGGCTTTCGCCTGCAGCGATGCGAATATTTGCGCAATGTCTTCGTCCGAAGGCGTGGATAGCATGAGAGTTTGGGATTCAGAAGGTTGGATTTCATCCGGAGCGAAAATTATCGTACTACCACCCATTGTTCGCCTACTGTTTTCCAAACTTGGCGTGCCAAGCGCGTGCGGTGGTTGAGCATATTCCTTTTTTCCTTGAGTGACGCTGTCAAGAATTTCTTTCGTGACCTCTTTCGGCAGTTCCTTCTGCTTGGGCATTCTTGATGCGCTTTCCACAACCATTGTGGGCAATCTCTTCTCCATGGTCAGCTTGTGACCGGCAACCGTTTCGGTTTGTACGCCCGGCTCATGGTTGAGGAAAGTTTTAACCCTCGTGGCAATTGGAGGTTCGTGCAATGTCGACGTCGGGCGGATTTGTTGCGATGACGCTTGCACCGGCTCGTCGCTCTGTGGCGTGAACACGATCACCGTATCGCCAACCGTGGTGGTGAAATCCGCAAAGCCCGTGTACGTAACTGTCTTCAGATCACTCCTATTGGGCACGCCGCCCTTAAACAACAATTTTGCGCGTCGCTCGGCGGCAGTCGTCTGCTTGCTGCGCTCGGTGTTCACGTCAAAGTTGGGCAGATCGCCAAGAAACGAGAAACCGCTCGGAGAGAATTCGTTGCGTACCGTGAACGTTGGCAAGTTATCCCACTCGCGTACTTTCGACGGGCCCAACTCATCCTTTTGGATCACATCGTTTTCGTCGCTATCGTGCGCGAGCTTTCCACCCGCCGGTGCCATTTCCATGGCACCGCGGTGCTGGGGATGTATTTGGAACACTTTGACATTGTTGTTCGCGCCACTTCGCACGCTGAACGTACGACTTTCCTTCTTCGACTCCTCAAAGGGCACTCGCGGATTATTGGACGGCGCCTGCAGCAGTTCCTCATCGCTTGCCGCATCCTTCGCTTCGTCCTTCAGTTCTAGCGCCGCCGATTTTAACGGGGAGGAGGTGGGAAATACAACAAACGGACTGTCGACCTGATTTGGGGAGATAAAGTCGGTATTTCTCACAAAGTTGCCCTTGCTCGCGTGGTGCGCGTCCGCCACGTGCCATTTCTTCGAGTTAGCCGCCGGTTCAAACGCAGCGGGCGACGCACGTGTTGGCGGCGTACTGTCATTGTCATACAATACGCGCGAGGTTTTCGTCAGTAAGTGCGCATACAGGCGTCCGTTGTCGAGTGTCGTGCCGAGCACCTGAGTGGCGTACTCGGTGGTGACACCCTCTTGGATAAATGTACGAGCTGTTGACGTCAGCAGCCCGACGTCCGGCTTGACGCTGAGGAAGCGGCCGAATTGCGAACGACCGTGACTGTCCACCAACAAGACCGTCGTCACATCTACGTACGTTTCCGGTGGTTTTTGTTTGGAGATTTGGTGGAGATTGATAGTAGTAGTAGTGGTAGTGGTAGTAGAAGAAGACGTCGAAGAAGTGACGTGGACATAAACGAGTGTCAAAACAAATAGGAGTCAGTCATACATACAAAAGTTCACTATTTTACATAAATCATCGTATTATTCGTTAGAGATCATTAACTGTTGCACCATGTAATATATCAGCGGTTTTCAAACCCGTCCTTTGCAGGACGAAAATTCAAACTCTGATGTTTGCCAAATGACCAAATGAATAGGTTTTCAAAAGTTGTACAAAGGGTTTTACGCCGCTGTATATTAAGACATCTAATAAGCAAAACTACGATCATATTAAAAATCAACACATTTTGTGTTTATGAGTATTTGTGATAAATTTACAACAATTAAACAGTATAAGTACGCAATTTACTGAGCGCGTGGTTGCGTGACAGATCAATGTCTCCCTCCCACTGATTATTGACGCATGAGCGAGAATAAGAAGAGTAATACATGTAGTAAAACAAATCTACCTGTCCATTTGTTAGTTTATGTACATCCTATTGCAAATAATTTGTAAAGAAAATAAAGATAAGTATTTGTGTATATATAATTATGCAACCTTGATATTTTATACATTTTTTTTCGCCAACAATGCTATTCAAATTCTATTCAAATGCTAAAGAATAATACATGAAGCGCGTTTGAGATAAACGCAATGAAAGCCCCCGTAGAGATTTACTGCATTTATATAGGGTGTTTATTTCAGAAGTATCGCACTTCAAATTAAAACATAAGACATAAGACAAGGTTCTCACAAATTCGGTATTAGCCCGCATATCCGTGTCTTGCCCGAACGAATTTTGTGTACCAATGTACAACAAGTTTTTGGTTAAGCGATGTTTACCAAAGACTTAACATAGCACTAAAGAAAACAATTCTGCATTACTAAATCATATTAGTTACTCCGATCAACGATTATGGTGATGAGTTTCCTTGACTAAACAAAGCTTTTCTTAAAATTCTGCATAATTTACATTCGTTGTTTAAGGTGCAGTCCAACCATGATGAAATTTGGAAATGGCAAAGAAGAATCATTCGAATTAATGATAGTTAATCCAACTTTCTGCCTTATAATTCAATTAAAATTTTATACCGCTAAATTAAACACCCTATATTATGCACACGTTGACATTTCACAATGTACGCAGCAACTCTTTTTTTCCGAAATGTATTATTCAAACGTTAGCCTTTTAATTTAAATACGTAATGAAATAAAACCATACCTTCACCGTTTTGTCGTCTTCGTCGTGGAGATGAATGTATTCGCTGGCCTGCAACAAACATCAAAACAAAAAAATAATAAATTAGCCATCGATTAAATAGCGGGTGCGGCATGAATAAATGTAAAAAGTAGATATTGGTAAGTTCATCGCATATGGTGTGCTATATTCAATCAGTACAGGTGTATATCGGATATACGATATACTTTGACTTCAGACTTAAGACGGGCATGCCATGCAAGAAACGAGGTCAAACCGGCTGGTCCTATTCCTATAGAACGCGCACCGATGCACGAATTCCATGTACGCAAAGGCGCAAATGCGGAATCCGAATCCAATTCGAATTTGGTTACTCTGCCGTTGTGTGTGCGTCGTCGCGCGCGCTCGCACGGACGGACCGGTATACATACTACAACTCCATCTTCGACGCGAAAGAATGCGAAATATAAACACTTGTCGGTGCTGCTGCCCCGGCCGCATGCGTGTTTGTGTGTAATGATCAAGATTAGCTCCGGGCATACAGCCGCCTGACCGACAATCGGCCGACCTACTTCGCGGCGCGGTGCGGCGCTCGTTCGTAGGTAACGAAGTCGCAGAGTGCACAGACGCCGCGCCACGGATCAGTAATGATTCCCATGGCGCATGCGTTGAAGATATGCGCTCTTTCTGCAGAGATCCGTCGAGCTTTGAACTTCGATCATTTCTGCCTTCGGTGTCGGCTACACAGACGTATTTCGGATATTTTCAGTTCGAGCAATGTTGAGGCATGGAAATGCAAATCTCAAGCGTTGAACATCCTGACCGACAGAGTTTGAGTTCGAGGAATGTAGCAAAGAGCCAAATATCAATAAAACAGTGCTGAAAGTCACAAAGTTTCACATGTTGGAATATACATGATGTATTTCGCTCTTTAGAAAAAGGGTATCAATTTGATGACCTCCTGGCTTTGATAGTGTCTAGCAGTGCTTTTGCTCTTTCACTTTTAACCGTGATTTCATCACTCAATAATTTGCGCAATGCATCTGTAACTTCGCAGAGTTCAACTAACCGCGCTAAGCAGTACCTTGGATCAACAAATAACTTGCTAGGTCATCCAGAAGCCAAAAAGAATGAATCCCGAAGCTGGTCGATGATATAAGCGTTTGTTATAATTAATGTATGCGTTCAATGAATAAATATAATGGGCTTATTAAATACAAATTTTACTTTCCCTATTATAGCTGCTTGTTTGCTGGATGATTATTGTTTCGACGTTATTATCGTTCTCATCGTTAGATCGCCACCAGCGTGTGCGTTGGTTTTCTAGTAATCTTTTTGATGCTCTCCAATAAATCGCCGCATTGGAGCAGCTCACTAATGCACCTATTAGTCAACATTTCTCCGTCCCCTTATTTCAAATGGACAAATCGCATCGTTATTAAAGAATATACGCTAGCGCGTGTATATGGACAAGATGTGTTTTATCCAATTGTTTACTGCGATTGTTGAAGCGTTACTAGTTGTACCTTAACGCTAATTATAATTTCCAGAAAGTCAATTGACCTCAATCTTGACACGTCGGTTATACCAAATGACAATATGCCTCATTTATCTCCGCTGGTTTGTATTTTCAAGCCGCCACACTGGGAAAATGTTGGCGATGCGAAATTTTGCTTTGTGATTTGTTTTCTTCTTCGTCGACACATTAGAGTAAGCTGAGGATATATAAAACTTTCATCCAATTTTCACTCTATCGATGACATTCCAATGTGTATCGATGCGTTTCTCGCCGACTAGGAAGGCCTTCAGGGGGCTTGAGCAGAAATCCGGGTACCGTGGTCAACTGACGCTAACATCCCAAATCATTGATGCCACTCGCCTCATTTGCATCAATTAGTGCAGATGTGCCAGTTGGAAATTATGCACCACCAAGCATGTAAATGTTCGTGCAACCATAGCATTGCATAAGTAAACTTCTTAAGGCAAGGGTCAGTTGTAAAATACGGGTACTGAGTATAACGTCTGGTGGGGGTTCTGTACAAGGGCACGAAGTAAAGTTCATAGGTATTAGCGACGCATAACTCTACACTTAATTTGAGTTATTTGATTAAGTTATGTTTCCAGCAAACACTTAACTTTCGACAACTTTCTAATAGAATCTTATTTACAAGGACTTACCATAGCGACAGAAGGAATATCTGAATTTTTATTATTTGTATATGATTAGTAGGATGAAACACGGATATACGGAGTATACAGGTAAATTTCCAATTATAATTTTAATTTAACTTACTAAATGGTACTGAATTAAACTAAATGGTGACACGAAGCCAGTCCAAAATACTATCTTCAACCCTCAACCGGGAGCGATGCGGTACTCTATAATCGCCTTTCGGATCATACTCGAAAGACAGCATTTCGACTTGTTCTACATAGAACTGCCACAAGTAAGGTTTAAAATTTATTACTGTTGTAATGAAGTCTACAAGCATTATGTCGCAAGACAATGCGTTTTTGATGACACCACAATTCAAGCAATAGCGTCAAAATTGAAGCTAATGAGAGGTATATTACATCAATTACCCATGCAAATGCGTCACACAAACATCATTTGACGAATTTCTCCACCAAGTACGAATGCAATTTAATTTTCGAGTCATGTTTTGTATAATCATAAATATTTTTCATCTTCCACATTAATTCCATCCGACGCATAGTATTATAAATATTTATGCTTATGCTTTCGTAAAATATAAAATTATAGTGTATTTTAAGCTGATATGTGAAAGAGAAAGGTTTCAAGTTGATTTTTTATGTGCGCAAATACGAAAATTCAATCGAGCGGCAAATAATGTTATTATTACTTTATTAGTCTTGTTAGCTTCTTGATCGATTACTTTCTGACTGATTACTTCAATAAATTATGCATATTGTAGCACGCAATGAGTGGACAATTTACACTCAATTCACATTTTTGCGTACGGCTGTTTGCGACGTTTATTTATCACAATGAGTGCTCGATTCATGAGAAGGAAATTGAATGTTAACGGCCCGTCGCGTCGGTGTATTCAAGTCTGCAAACCCACCTCGTCGGCCTAATCTTCAAATTAGTTAGGCATAGTGTTGAAATTAGAAGGCGCATACGCTGGAAAACTTCACGCCGCCTTCACACACACACACACACACGCATACACATGCATCGAGTATGGTATTCGAGTGATTTCAAACCGCTCCTCTCGAAGCTGGGCGAGTATAGCAAGAGATAACACTTTCTCTTCTGTCGACGCAGATCGCATTGAAATCGAATACCATTCGCCATTCTTATACATGTACATGTTTTGTATTCAATTAATCCATGTGCGAGCAACACACGGCCCGCGGGTCGCATGGCGCTTTTCTGGTGATAAAAATGCACATCCGTAGGAGAAGAATTGCTCATCCCAAGGATTAAGCATGTTCCTAAGTATATATTAGAATGCCACGAAGCGAATCAGATTATTGATATAGCAACGTACTAGAAATGGATGTTATAGTTCAGAGGAAACATCTGTGTTGCAATGTAGTGCCACGCAACGAGCAGATGATAAGTTAACTGTTATGTCCAATTGCATCATGCTCTGCAAATATATGCAAGAATGCCCAGCATGCAATCTCATCGCTCTCCTAGTGGATTTGTGTAATTGTCGCACGAGCCCATAGGTGCAGATGAGTGAGCGTGATAAGCAAGTAACTAGTTTCCACCGCAACAAATCTACGAAAAAATTGCGGATGCTGTTAATTGCCAATAAATGTGCAAATGGCCAGATCTTGTTATTGAAAACATAAAATAACGACTGTGTTTGTGCTCGCCACGCAAAGTGCACCTTCTGCATGTTAATGTGCAAATGAGTGTGTGTATGCTTGTCGACACATCTCCAATGTGTAACTATGAAATTGTAAAATCCAATTGAAAACTGCAACGGAACGAAACACCGTTTCTTCGCTGCATTTCTCTACTCCAGTCTTCGCCAATACCGCTGCGTGTGCAACATCTCTCTCTCTCTCTCTCTCTCTCTCTCTTTCTTTCTCTCTAATCTTAATTCGCTATTCTCGCTCGCTGAAGCAAATTAGAAATTTAAATATCGTAGCACGAAACGCGTCGCGGAAGATCACATAACTAATGCAAAGCGCTTGCGTTTCTCAACTCTTACGTCACCCCATGAATTCGTCAATATTGATTATTTAATAAAAACGCAATAATGATTCACTGATATTGAGTCCCAGGAAGTACAACTATATAATCATGGATTTCTTTAGCTGATGACAGTTTCATCGGTGCCCAGCATCGGCACCTTGACTATCGGTTACATTCCACTGCCCTGTTTCGTGTTGCCGCCGATGTTGCAGTTTCGTCGGCTATTGTATTCTGCGATCATTACTATTTGCCGACTCTGATCGACGTCAATGCCTTAGCATACCATCGCAGAGAGCGGCTGCGATGTAGCATTTGCGGATGGAAACGGTTGTTTTCACTGTTTGCTATGCAACTCGCCGTATTGAATGAAAATCTATGCATATTCGTTCGTATCATCATCATGAGGTGTGTTGTAGACGTTTTCAACTTTTTAAACGTCCATTTATTCTTAAATCAATCGAGGCGTTGGTTATACGTAAATATCCTATTTTTCGTCAACTGGTTAGTGTATGTACACCAATTTGTAAGCGTGTTCGAGATTGTGAGAAAGCATCCCAAACCGAACGGAAAGCCGGGCGGGCGGCTGTACGAAATCGGGGGGCGAAACAGCAAATACGAATTAAACGAGCCACATGAGCGAAATCAGCATGCGTGCATGGTGTGTTTCAGATGGACCGAAACTTTCTCCTCCGCGGTGCGGCGATGTCGATAGCTGGCGAACGGAATGCATGCAGGCAGCCGGTTTTATGTTTTACGCAAAACCATCACCCGACTCCCTTCCGAATCCGCAATTTAACAAGTAAATTCTCTTCTGCACTCAATCATTTATGACCTATCTCTTCCAACGACTCTTTGGCGTTGAATAGAAGCCAGTAACATCGCAATCAATATGAAAATCAATGAATCTATTGGATTTTTGCATTCTTTTCAACTCTGTCTCTGGACTCGAAGAAAGCTTCGCTTTAGAGTTTGGACACGATATGGAAACGTGCGTATAATGATGCCAGTGGACCGGGCGCGCGCGCGCTTGAGTCGCATGAACGATCGCAGGAACGTGAACATAATTAGACATTCGACTATGCGATGCACTAGCTAGCGTCAATCTGTGAGCGCACGGAGCGTAGTCGGACAACTTTCTTTGTGCCGGCCGTACGCGAAGAGAGTTCTCTTAGCGGCTGTGGTCCAAAAACCGCTCTCGCCAACCAGAAGACGCCGATGAGAACCGGTATAGCCGCCGCCGTCGTATTCATGCGGATAAATTGGATGCGTGTGCACAGAAATGCGCGAAATCAACCGATCGCCCCGCGATCATTATATGTGCGCGTATGCAATCTGCCTATGATTGACGGCAATCGAACGCAATGCGATTGCGGGAACTGTGCCGCGTCTTACACTCGACTGCGTCTGAAGATTGCGTTGGCCATGTTGAGTGAAAATAACTTTCGATTGATTAAATACAAAACAGAGTTTTGTCTTCTATTTTATTAGCTATTGCGTATGCATCTGCATACTGAACGTTCTATTTCTGTGCTATTGCAAAACTGGAAATTTTATAGAAATTCTCGAGGGACTGTCAATTTTTATTAGAATAATAAAAAACTGTGCATCCGTGTAAGAACAAAACGCGCAGACTTTTGACTGAACGGACGTGAACTTAGCTAAGTAAGTACCTACATGTACATATTACCATTTACAACGTATGTATAGTGAATATACGAGTACATATTAATGAATTTTGTCGAAAAGTCAAAGAGGCATAATGAAGGAGCAAAAATACATTTGGCTGGCAATCCACGGTTTCACGACTCTTTGGCCTTGTATATAATATAACGATTAAGGTGGCTTGGTAACTTGAATGTCATTAATTATATTGAGCGACTACACATTGACGTTCAACGTGTCTGTTTTACGTAGCCAACATATCTAGCTGCAAGCTTGAGGTGCGACAAACTTTTGCGCGACGCAAATGGAGATGCAGTGTTTATATTCATATTTATATCGATTAGAAATGCGGTTTTTTTTTCTGCGCCACGCCATATTATCATGCAGGTGACTTAATTAGTGTAGAACTAGCTCAATGTCGCTCGTTTCGAAATAAATACCACATTACAATTTTTCTTGTTCCATTGCTCAACTGCAAGGTATTTCGCTGCGCACAGATCAAATTGCTTTCTTCGTCGTAAAATTAACGCGATGGCAGCTCATTTTGGAAGGTGCCGAAGTTATCAAATTGCAGCTTAAATCTGGTAAATGCTTGTAGCTAGGTACGTTAGGAAGTAAGGGTAACTAATTATGGATCTTAATTCAACTTAATTTCTATTCATATACGAAACGAGTTTCAAGTGGAAAGTGAGTCTACCAAAGAAGTTGTCAATTGATTATAATTTTTTTTTATTTTCAAGTGTACATTTTGAAGACCACCAGCACATTACAAACGAAATGTTTTGATTTGAAAGTGCGCATCCAATACTGTAATTGACGGTAATTCACACGATTTTCCTATAGACTGAGAGCAAACGTAACCTTTGGACGCGCATCATGGATTATACTTTCACGTTTCTGCACGACCATCGTTTTGCATTCCTCGTCGAATTGCTGTTGCTATATTCAGCGCGGTGTTCCTCCATTTTGTTCTATTCGTCCTCCTACATTAGTACATTTGAATTCTAAAGCAGCATTGCCGAAACTGTATTGGGTCAGTAACCACTTGCCTATTAATTATCCTACACGTGGAATACATCTATCTCAATGATATAATTGAAAATTATCATACCTTTGCGACAATAACGTTTGGTTTATGGGGATCCACGGATCGCATTTTGTATATACAGTGTTCTACTTCGTTTATGGTCAAACGGGCATGTTTGGCGTGATAACTAATTTGTGAAACGTTGTTGTTATGCATTTATCGAGACTAATCTCGAGGCTATTGAAAGCCTCATTAGAACGCTTTCATTTCTTCAGAATGGTTTATGTTCATGAGTCATATGTGGCATTATACACCTTACTAACTTACACCTACAGTTGTTGATTGCGATGAGTATACACATCAACACCAAAATCACAACATGCAGATAGAGTTAGTATCATAGTATGTATTTACAACATTCTGATTAAAATTAAATGAGCGTCACGAATTATTTATCACAGTGAATCATGGTATGAATAGGGTCGTCACCGCGGGTAGCACTTGCCACCCGGAGACTTTACCCGGGGTCACCGAATCAAACCCGGAGAAATGGATACCCTAACTGTACGTAACTTAACACTGCGTCTGCCTCAGAGCTATTCGCAACATTCAGAATTTACATTTTTACATACTTAAATTTCTTAACAAACCCGAAAAACCCCGGAGCAAGGAGATAACTCATTGAAACCCGGAGTCTCTGGGTAAAACTGGTAAAACCCAGAGAGGTGGCAACCCTAGGTATGAAATACATACGGCGGAATGCCGTTTAATATACGCCTCAAACGGTTGGCCATGATAAATAATTATGGACGGTCAACGCCCAGATAAGAAAGAAAGTTGTCTAAATATCCCATTTATACCCTGCCACATTCCAAGCTCGCGCTTTTCTCCTTCGCTCTAGCACAGCACACAAACACGACGCACAGTCGATGATGCTGTTTGATATGTCGTCAAAACATTATTACATTATTACAAAAGCACTATAGGACTATGGTATTTATTAATATACAAATTCAAATGCATTCCTATGAATAGAATGTGTGTTCCCACAACGACAAATTGAATAATAACGGTTTTCTTTTTCAGTCTGGTTAAAAATACACAATATAAATAACTGAACATGATTAATCACGCCAAGAAATTCGTATAGTTAATCAACTTCTTTCAATCGCCAATTGAGCAGCCAGCGAAAATACATAGCAACATATTCGTCGAGAATTGTGACTAATTTATATTCGAGGAAAATCCGCCGATTTATATAAAACTTTGTTGGAGAAATGTATCCAGCACTGTGCATGTTAATTGCACAAATTGGTTGCACATGCGATTAAATAAGCGGACTGTATTAACTGTCTGCACTTGAGCAGGATATTGAGCGACAGAAAGCTGAAAGTTCATTTATATTCAGATATTATTATGCCCACAATATTCATAATCGATAAGTTACATTTAGTTTATTGAATAACTTTCTATTTTACCCAACATGATATTTAGCGCACAACGCACAAGATCACACTTTGCACTTTACTCCAATATCACTTGTCACCCTTTGTTATTTCATCTGACTTAATTTTTTTAATCAAGTTGGAAATACAGCGAGTTGCTGTCACGCTTCGTAACACGAAAATAAACTGCTTTTGTCCGCAACCTTCGGCATCATCGTTTTATTACAATGTGCGCGCCCAGCAGTCCCGACGACAATCACCAATCCCATCAACCACCCAGGGCGCCATCGCACGAGGTGCGCCCACCACAATATTTATGGTATTTGCTGTCAAACCCTGCTGGCTACAAAAATGCTCCTACATCACAAATTATTACTAAGTAAAATTTTTTTTTCATAGTTATCAGATGCGAAATTATTTGAAATCACCAATAGAGTGAAGATTTCGTGTCCATTACTACCTGGAATCTTAAATTCAACTTGCGGAATCGGCGTGTGTGTTTGTTCGCATGACGACTAACACAACCAGCGTGCGCCTGTCGTATGCGTTCGGTGGCAAAACAGCGATTAGGCATTCAGCGCGAAATTGTTTATTCAATTCCGCGGCCACGTAGAAAAGTATGCATGCATGCGCGGCTTGCCGCAACAACGCGCGATTATACGCGCGCGCGCGCACACAAAACGTAATTTGCTCAAAACGCTGCAAACACGGCGGAATCGCCGCCAAGATGTGCTCAAATTGTAGACTATTATGTCATCACGTTTAACGTCTGCGCGCAACCATTAGCCCAGTATAGTTAAGTCGCATAACTGTGTTTTTTGCCGCCATGGCTGCTGCTGCTGCTGCTGCTGCTGCTGAGCGATCTCTGCATGTACAGCCATCATCTTGCGCCTGGCTCATATGTGTCACCATGTTTGCGCGCGACGCGAGGTTGGTTCGATCATTGTGAAATCGACGGCGACGATAAACAAATTAACAACCGAATGTGCCGTGAACTATTCGCCGTTAGCGGAAGAATGCGGATTCTCTCGTTCGGTGTGTTCGTCTTCCAAGTGTGGGTCATCATCTTCGTGCGATGGTGGCGGCGGCGGCGGCGGCTGTACGTGCGCGTAGCGGTATAATCAATCTGGCGGTAAAGTGTCTGTAGGTCGCGTCGTCGAATGTGTGCTACTTGTACGTTCGTCTGACGAATACACGCGCGCTGTGGCTCACTTTGCTCACCTATACCATACACTACAGGACGCATGCTAAGCGGCGCGGCGGCACGGCGCGCCGTGTCGTGACTCGCATCGCGCGAAGAAGTGCCGTGGGTGTCCGCGGACCCTACTGACACACTAATCAAAAATTCCACATGCGTCAATGAACGAACGAGCAACCAGTTTGCCTGCCGCGCAAAGATGACATCGACGCTGATCGTATTGACATTGTTTATCAAGTATGGATATATACAAACGGTTTTTGTATAGAAAAGACACGATTTTTTTAGTACGGAGATCATAAACATGTGTAAAGGTGCATTTGTCCTCATTTGCCTGTTATAGTACACCTAGTACAAATAACATATCAATACTTATAATGCGATAACACTGTTGTTGACCTGTACCGATCCAAAGCAGACAATAGCAAAATTGTCCTATGACACTCATTTGCAAAATATAATTATATTCATACGCTAAACATTGTTAGGCCTCCGCAATCGTCGGGCACAAACTTTAGCAAGCCGCGGAAAGCATTCTAACACTCGCGTGGTTAGTAAATAACGATTATTCATACTTGCACCCCTGAACGAAATGAATCTAAACTTTCCAAAGATATGAATCACGCGAAATACAGTCTGAAATCTAGCGGCCAGTCATTGTTCGATGATGAATCATGGATTAATACAATTTGCAAGAAGCGATGTCGTAACACACAATTGTATTTCACTAAGTCGTCCATTACTAAGCCACATTCTTCGTGTTGGCATTAAGTAAGTCGTTATTAACGAGTACACATAAAATCCAGCGCATGGATGCAGGTCTTTCATAAATGACAGAAACACGACAGAACCCTAATAGAGGTAAACTGAATAAATCGGGTGAATTAACTATAATCAACATTATGAAATGATTCTTGATATTTAGTCATCCGCTAGAAGCGCGTCGTAAGATTTAAAGTGTTGCGTAGTGGAGATGTGTTATGTTTATGTATATTGAGAAAATTAATGTTTATGTGCGCAACCGGACACGGCGATTTAATTGAGTATGGACCAACATTGCAGAGCACCATGGCCGGCCGCTGCGCTGATCGGATGGTTCAAACATATCAATAAGTAGCAAACGCAAAACGCTTTGACCTACTTGTCTTGGCCGGAGGTGCGTTTTTAAGAATAATTTTTTGCATCGCAAAATCAATATGTGTATAGACAATAAAGCCAATAAAGATGTTAGAATACGTACTTCGTAGTGATATAACCGGATAAGTGGATCAAGTGCAATTGTCAACTAACTCGCGGCTTTGAACTGATTACCCGCCGTTTGCCACACATTCGCGTAAGGTTATATAACGACAAACGGATCCGCAAATGCAACGAATCTAGGTGGAAATCTAGGCGCAGGCGCGCTGGTCGTGCCGATTCTTCACCTCCACAACAATAACTAAACGCCACGCGCCGGAAACACGACATTAAAATTTTGCAACGCAAAAAAAAAAACAACAAACATACTACCACATAGACAACATCGGGGAGAATAAACGGAAGTGAATGTTATCGATCATACTCGTTAATGACATTCTGGCTATTGTTGATGATCATTGCGACATTTTCCGGTTTGCGTGTGCTTCGTTCGCTCACAGCGCTGTGCATCCCATTCACTTACTTGTAGAGGTATAACATAATATTTGAGGATACCGTCGGAAAGAATGAACAATAAACCAAATTAATGAAATGTCGAGAATAGTGTATTTGTGGGACGTGAGTGCGCGCGAACGCTACATATTTGCATTAGTTTTATGAACGTGTACCGCAGTGTAAAAATAATCAAGGTCATTCTTGCACAACCGACCTGCTTCGTTAAGTGCGACGTCGCCGTCTAATGAGATGCGAAAATCAACTAACAAATGAACCGCGAATGCAATGCAGATCTTTGCCAAGTATGCGCATGCAGATGTGATCCAATCGCCGACCAGTGCACGTGGTCAAGAAATGCAATTTTGTTATGCAAGATACGGCAAATTACGGAAATAATTAATTTATAACATATTGTCGTGTGTATTTATCGTCATCTAGCAAGTAATAATGGAGGCTATTTTCAGCATGTTTTGACGCCGCCTGTGAGCGTGAGGAATGTCACTCAACGACATGGAAAAAAAAAGGTTACTCATGCGGCACGAATATCAATGTTCATGCCGGCATCACAGCAGATTGATTCTGGTTCGTTGTCTTTTCTGATGTTATAATGTGAATAGCAATTGTTTGTCACCATTGTGGCCAATCTGAGATTATAATGTTTCTTATGATTCCGCATTCAAAATGAGTAGAAATGAACAAGAATGAAAATTGTTTGGTCTTGGCTTTGTGTAAATCTTTTCCCCGGGACTGGAGAAAACCAACTTTTCGCCCTTTCGTATATTGGACTGAAGAGAACTGTATAAAATTGTACAAAACGTGAAAATATGTTCAAAGCTGAATAAACCCGGTACTAATCCTAAGAGCATATAATTGTCACCAATTCAAATGCATGTAAGTATATGAAATGGTGACGCTGCGGTGGTGGCATTGCACTGAGGAAACAATACGTCATTCAGTAAAACATTCGTATTCAATCGTGACAGCCAATGTGGTAACAATCCATAATTATGTATGCAGCTTTGCGCGTGATATTTCATATTATTTAATATATATTCCATTGAACGATTATAAAGGTAATCTTTGCATGTGATAAAAGTAACAGAAGAATAAAAATCCAGCGAGAATCAAATACGCAATCTGTGCAGCGCACACGCATGTATTGTTGTAGAGAAAGGCGTATGATGCAAACGAGGAGGCTTATGTATATTCATAAGTATTCATTCATTATCCCGCCGGATGGGAGCGCGAGGACTACGCCAACATGAGCTATATATATACTCGTGTAGACTAAAATGAACTGGGAACTGAAAACTTCTTCGACCATTGTGCAAGTGCGTCGAAAACGCGATGGTTTGGAGTTTGTATAATTAATTACGCGACAATCACACGCTGGCGTCGATTATAAAAACTATTACGATAATTACAGAGAAGTATTAAGGTGACAACAAAATGTCAAATAAATTTCTATTTTATCTTGGTCAATGCGCCCAATTTGTGGTCAATAAATGGCATATTGGTATAACTAGGTTCTCATTCTAGCCTCCAGCATACCGAGCTTAACTTATAATAACAGGTATGAGATAAATAATTTAAATAAAAAAAAAATATTTGGTTAAAATGTATCTTTCCGAAAATTTAAGCAGTAAGGATCATCACTCATTTGAAGTTGTTGGATGAATATTGAAATAAATACTAGATCTAGAATAATATCAACGACGCGCTTATTCGAAATGACGTTCGTATATTATGTAGTATAGTTTATTATTATATCGTGTGAAATAGGTGAGGCGTGCTATTTACAATTTCAAATGAGTATTTATACTGTATCATATAGAAAGATTTTTTACAGACTTGAAACAATTGTATTTGATCATTCGTTTGCTATTTAGCATTTATTATTATATATTTTGCCTAAATGAACGATTTTAATATTCAACTTCCGCAACATTGCGAAACAATTTCAATGGTCGACAAATTTACTTTTTAAATTTTGTATCCATTTTCAGACGGTTGAATTTAATTCTCCTCGAAGTGAGAAGAATTTCTCAATTCGTTGTGAAAGTATTACGTGTTGCGTGAAGAGAGGAAAGGGAAAAAATACTAACACAACGAATAGAAATTATGTATATATCGATACCGTTACGGGACCCACATCTCGTTTTGGGGATATCTGCTGATCGTTTAGCACCAAGTTCTTCTCGATTCACGAACTTATTCCGGTGCGCGGCGGCTATCTGTAAATATATGCTGAGCATATCCCACTGTACTTCTTCATATATTAAGAAAAAACTATTTCATTTAATTCTTGTATATCGATTTCTTTAATCTTTAAAGTATAATTACAAATTAGTCTATCAAAATGTTCTCCTCGACAGACAATACCTGTCCGCGTTTTTTTTAACCAAATCTACTTAATGCGAGTTGCACCTAATAACCCGCTGATCAACGAAGCTAAATTATCAAATTTATAACTAATTCCGCATCGCTTGCAATTATTGTGCATTGGCAATGATTTGACACGGTTAACTTGATTTAAGATCCAATTGTATCTAATTGTAAGCGCCTAAAAAATTCGACAAATTTGAATATGACTATTATAGAAGTGCGAACCCATCACGCGCGACTACTTGATTAACATGAAGCTCCGTTAGCCGTTTCCTATATATCCCGCCGTTGCCTATATACAAGTAGGCAGCAACAATACGTGATTTATTTGCGTATTTTCAGCATCATTCTTAGTTGGTAACTACAAACATATATTTGTGTAGATGTATGTTAACAACGCTGCATATATTCGCACGGCCTTTTAACCCATTGCGCGGTGGGTCAGTCAGACACATATATAACGTATACCATAGTATATAGGACAGGAATAGCCTCTCCGCAAAAGTCCTTGCGCATCCCAATGGAGGCTCGTGCGATATGCTGAATGTAGTACGCAACCAACATAATGCATGATAACTTGTGCGGAATCAAGAAATGTTATTATTTACGATCTATGCATTTTAAATTGCCCGAAAAACTTTGCCTGAAAATACAGTCAGTTTTGTTTACTAAAATCAATGCGGAGAGGTAAATTATAGCACATCACCGTAATGTCGAAAAAAGTAACTTTCGAACAGAAAGTCTTAGGAGCAGAAAACTGTTTCTGTAATGATTATGATCATTTTTATGCAGGTGATTACGTGAACACGGATGATTCCCGAAGACGTTCGCGTGGTTAGCGATTGTTTTCTTTGCGGTAGCATGATTTTTCAATACGCACGCTACAATTAGACGATTCCACCACAGACGAAATTACCAGCCGCATTTGCATTATCGTACATGAAAATTACACAACGTTTGTATTCATTGGAGTTCAACATTTCGAGCAAATAATTGCCCATGTTGCGTCATACTTAATTAATTTGGTGCAGCAATTCTTATCACTAATTTGGTGAAATCTTGATGTACGTCGGCAATGCACGCTTATGTGAAATTTCTCAGCCAAGGCATCAATACGTGTCTTACATGAATTTCATTCATTTTTTTTTCACAAGCATTTCACTTATGCCGCACGTCGCGCTTGTGGCATCCACCGATTGATACGTACGCTAAAGGCTATAGCCTGGCTTGCTGGCGCGCGCGCGTTGAGTAACGCTCGATGTTACGTTATGTTCATCAACCCATCACAACATGTTTTTACGCGTCGTTTCCCATCATTAGTTTAAGTCGTAGCATGTAATATTGTGCAAAATAAAGCATCTATCGTTCATTGCGAGTGCTGCGATTGCTTGAGTCAACAGATGGGCGAAATACGCGCGCTACTCGTTCACTACCTTGCGCCAAACCGTAATCTTCATATTGCCTTTTTGCCACCTGCCTGAACAACCGGAATGCTTTATAAATGCCATTTAAATAAATATGATAGTGGATGAGGACGGCGCTTTTTGCTTCGAGTTCAACCGCAAAGCGCAAAAACGATTGATTCGCTGGCAATTTCGAATCGATCAAGCCACGACGAGGCATGAAACGGAAGACAACGACTACGAAATTTATAGTTAATGCACACGCGCATGATCGATTTCCACGTCCATTGGCGCACGGGTTTTCTTCAACATCGGCGTAATGCGCTTTAAAACAATAGTTAGAAACGCAGAGTACGCCATGATGATTATGTCTTTACGTTTCATCATTGAACTGTGTCTCATTCCATGGATGTTTGTTGTTGCACGCGGACGCGATGAAGAAACTAGAGCACCGGGTAATCCAAGTGGATAATTTCGGCAGCGTGCGAATAACTGTAATTATCGGTAAAGATGCTCGCTATTGAATGCGTAATCCTCGTAAACTGTAATTGTTACTCTTAATTTTTATCCCAATGAAATAATGCTTATTGGGTGTTACACTTCCCATGAGGGTCGCACACACACACGCACGCGCTCACACCAGCATACACCGGAATCGTGTCAATTAATTACGAAAATACGTAGAAGAATTTGATCTGCGCGGCACGGCGTCGAAGAAACGATGTTGCTGCTTTTCGAGGCCGATGTGCAATATAATGTAAGAGAAGAGTAGTATATGATGAGAACACCATAACCGTTAGCCACTGCCTCAGAATAATGCTTCGTTTTCCGCTCTTCTATAAATTATTTATTAATGTCATAAGTTATTTATTTATTACATTTCCCGCGCCGACATAACACTATTCTAAATAATCATTTTTTTCCTATATTGTGCATCCGCACCCAACTTTATCTTGAAATATAACTACCTACTCGTATATTCTAAGTAAATCTAGGTAGTAGTAACCAATAGGACTTGTAGAAATCTTATACGATAATGATTATTAACAACAATGCGAAATAAAATGTTTAAACAGACGAATATGGCTTGTTGCTAATTGAAGGTCTAAACCAGAGAGCAATCTGTGTCCCGTTTGACAGGTCAGCGATCGTTGTTCTCTCTCATTCGCACTTATGCGCTAGTTTTAAGTGGAAGTAGAGTACTGAGGGAAGTGGAGAGGTAATGAGTTGCCACGCAACCGGTGCCGAGGCTATTGCATTTTTCTCAGGAGCTAGGATCGACACTTGACTGTGCGTTAGCCCGCCGATACTCCCAGATTGCACTTTTGGCGCCTTTTTGTTTTAAACTGACGAAAAATTTACTTGTGCGACATAGCTGCACGTCAACTACGTGTATCAATTAAAAACGTTAATAGCACTTTATAAAATAAATGCGTATTCATACGTATATGTACATATGACGACGCGACCAACGTTATATACGGATGAACCTAAGGAGTCGGTCCGATACATCAATAACGCGATATTGAAACGTGAGTCATTCGCACAAGCAGCTTGCGGTATTAGTGCATTTCATATGGTATTAGATTAATATTCACTCAGCGGGCATGTTCGATTTATGGTCGACGGTGATTAATTTCAATTTGAATGTTTGGAACTATCAATAATTATATTATCGACCATTTTATTATAGATTAGATACATTCACTTAAATAATTTACTAACTGATCCGGCGTACTTCGAACCATCTAAGAAATAAAGCAATTTCAACGCTACCTGAATTTCTTGGCATCCTTTAAATAACTCCACAAAGAAAGCTGCATGTGGCTACTTCCGTTTTCTAGTCTCTACACCTATGGGCGACACGTGTTGAAAGGACATAAAGCATGTGATAGAAATTAATGTTTCACAATTATTACAAAACTATTTCGATACTCTCTAGTTGAAAAAATTGTGGTCACCTAACATACAACGAAAGCTGCCATAAGTTTCCTTCTTTACCTCATCCGCATTATGCAAGCGTCGCGCAATTTGTTCTGCCATACGGCACTTTTCTCTTGTCATGATACGCTTGCCTTCAGCATCGGCACGTAGTTAATTGTAACTGAGAGCCACGACAAGATAGGGAAGTTGGATTGACGAAGCCGGACTCTTTTCACGTATTCACCTGATTGTTCGTCATGCGATGCAGTCAAAAATTATATTTTAAGTTAAATGGATATGTTTTAAATAAGTTTTATTTCTATTTCAAGATATTTTCATACTAGCAATATTTCGATCAATTTGCTTTCTATTATCGCTGGTGATATGTACGGTCGAATGCAGCTGATATTGGTTGTTGATTTGTTGATGTTGCTATTGTTATACTTATCTCGACGTGCGCGAAGTGCAAAACAAGTATGATTGTGAGTCCACCACCAACATAATGAGGTTGACTAATTTGCCGTTCGTGTATGTGTGTGTACCTTCGCAGTTCGCAGACAAAGACGCTTTTCATCAGTGAAAGCCAAACGTTCAAACGGAAAATAGACTTCAACTTCGATTAACTAACTTTATACGAATGACCGCTAAATTTCCCCGGGGTTATCACTATTTGTCACGAGACAAGCAGATAAGTAAAAGATTTTGATAAAATGACTCAATGTTTCTCAGCCAATGACGATATACCCTGTATATGCCACTCATATACAACTCATTCAATGAAACGCAATTCAGCACTTAATTTGTCAAAGCAAGTTAACATGGGGCATAGTTGGACTACGGCCGCAGTGCCCCAGTACTCGCTGCACTAAAAACACGTTCGTACGCATTGAGAAAAGACGACTGCCCACAACCAGTTCGTTGGGCCGATCTCATACGCCGTATACGACTCAAAGAGTAACACCGGCTCAAGTGGTTCAGTGCGTTCGCTGCAGCTGCGGCGCGTGAAAGTGAAACGATGTGCAGCCTGAGATTATCGGCCGTCGTTGGCGTGGTCGCGGTCGGCTTGTGCACGCTCATTGCGGGTGACGATTATTGGAGTGATCGGCAGGCGATCATCGTCAACGAACAGCAGCACGCGCTGGGCGGCACATTGAAACTCAACGCGAATGAGGAGTTAGCCAATGCCGTGCTAATGCGCTACAAGGAAGCGGAATGGACGCGCGGTTTTGCCCAACCCGACGCATATGCGCCGAATCTACACTTCTTCCACGCCAAGCCGCTTATCGACGGTTCAAAGGTATTCAAAATCTTGAAGCAACTGCCAAAGGGCCTGCTACTGCACACGCACGATACCGGCATGGCGTCATTCGATTTCCTCTTCAACCTCACCTTCACGCCAAATCTATACATTTGCACCGACGATAGTGATTTCGAGTTACGCTTCTTCAAAGTGCCCGACGATGCGCTTTGCACGTACGGCGCGTGGGAGTCGCTAGCGGATAAACGCGCGCGCATGCCGGAAGTGGACAATATGTTGCGCGCCACGCTGAGCTTGGTGTGCGACGATCCGCATGCCTCTTACAAGGACATCAATGCGGTCTGGTCAAGATTCCAGACAATCTTCTATAAAGTCGCACCGCTGCTCACGTACAAACCGATTTTCGAAGCGTACCACTACCAATCGCTGCTGGAGCTCGCCGAGGATAATGTCCAGTACGTCGAATTACGTACGACACTGCCAGATCTCTACGACTTGCAGGGCAGGGTCTACAAGAATGGCGAAGTGGTGCGCACATACAAAGAGACTACGGAGCGGTTCAAAAGGGACCATCCTGAATTTATGGGCGCGCGAATAATTTACGCACCACCTCGGAATGTCACCAATGAGACGATGAGCAACTACATCGATATCCTTCACGATATCAAAGGCAATTACAGCGACTTTGTGATGGGTTTCGATCTGGTCGGACAGGAGGACACCGGCGTGCCTCTGCGCGACTTCATTCCGCATTTGCTACCCTTGAAGGATAAGGTGAAATTTTTCTTCCACGCCGGCGAAACGGACTGGTATGGCGCGGATACCGATGAGAATCTCATCGATGCGATACTGCTGGGTACCACCCGCGTAGGCCATGGCTATGCGCTACTGAAGCATCCCGAATTGCTAAGGCGGATCAAAGAAAACTCGATTGCTATTGAGGTTGCGCCAATCAGTAATCAGGTGCTGAAGCTAGTTGACGATGTGAGGAACCACCCCGCAGCTGTTTTCAGCGCATTTGGCTTGCCGCTGGTGGTGACCAACGACGATCCATCGTATTGGGGCGCTAAAGGTCTTAGCTACGATTGGTATATGATGTTCATGGGTATCGCCAGCCGGCACGACGATTTGAGGTTCTTGAAAAAGCTGGCGCTGAACTCGATTGAATTCAGTGGAATGGGTAAGGCAGATAAGATGAAAATATATAAGCTGTGGCTGCAGGATTGGAGAAAATTTGTGGAGAAATTAGCTTCGGAAAAATTGCCCTGAAGTTGTATTTTACAAGCAATAAAATAATATCACTTGATTGCATTTACATAGGTGTTTCTTTTCGTGTTCAGCGTAGGTATGTACCGGAAGTGATTCATGTTGTAAAACGCGCTCAAAACAAAACTGCTTCATCGGGATATTTGCGACAAACAAGGCGCAACATCGGAGAATATGGTAAAACGTAAATGGCGAAAAAAACACGACAGGGGATTCCTTGGGGAATATTAATGAAATGCTTCGAAGTTGCTTTGCTTCAGCCAAAATTAACTGCTGTTTGCAATCTACCGCACGATTTAGTTGTACCTCTAGGAATAATGAGAATCTCATTGATTGTTTTAAGAATTTTTGTGATTACAGATAAGCGGCAACAATTGAAGCGGTGCTTTCTCCGCGGCGGAATTTATACTTTTGTGTGTGTTTTGACTACGCGCTTTATGCCGCGTGTTTGTGTTGTGTTTTTCGTGAATAATCCTTTTGAATGCATCGCATTTTATTTGCGTGCCTCATTACTTCGTGCATTGTTCGTTACATGCTCTTGGCAAGGTGTCGTCCAACGCACACTACACAAAGCTCGCTAGCCGTGAGATGTGCACGCACTGAGGCACAAATGTAAGAATAGGTTGGCTCGCTGGTAACTGGAAATTGCGATTTTTGCGTACTTAATTCGATTTCACTAGGCTGTCGCAGCTGAATGAAATCACACTTGGGAACGATTATATGATCACGATGACACAATTGCAATCGCACGCTGCGCCGCTTACATTGCCTGGCTCGCAATTTATAAATAAATATAATAGAAAAACATAATCATATAAATACGCGATGCTGTTTTAGTCATGGTGGCGCGTTACCACGCTGATTTCAACTGTGGGAGAATGCGCGTTCGCGAAAGCATCGAATTGCACTCGTATCGTTTTCGGTTGCAAATCACGGTGTAGTGTAAATCGAGGAGCGTATGTGTTAAGATTGTAATTGATTTCAATTTTAACTAACAATAAGAGAATCTGCATGAAAATCAGTAAACGCATGCATGCATCACACAGCCAGCACTTACCTAGCTACGCGTGTGATCCCGGACGTGACGCTAATCACAAAACTTATTTGACAAAACTATTTTAGAACGCATGCATGAGTTGCAATTTGACTGCAGTGTGTGAATTCATTCATGTTCGAGAAGTAACTGCAAATTTGTTGTTACGTAAAGCGTACAGCGTGCTTGAATTGTTGGCGTCGATGGCTGAAAAATCGCTCGTGTGCCTGTTTACATGAATGCAATTCAGTCATTTTGATTCTGGACGCAAATAGGGCGAGATGCAATTTAGGCCGTTTGACCGTGTGGTGTATGAAGACGTGTATCTAAGCCATACATTCTCCCCACGCATGCATACGAATTAAATAAATTGCAAGTATAGTAATCAACAATAAAGTTTAGTTATTTGTAGAGATTCGGTTTAAAGAAAAACTTGTTGCGCAAATCACCACACACGCGGCTTTTGGCGCATCTAAACACCTTGCCGCGCTTATAAAACGTCCCGCATGGCGATTTTGAAAGTTGCGCGGACATATCGAGGAACAGCTTCATTTGCATACGGTCCGCGCAACGACTCCACGCGCGAGATTCGTGGAGATACGGTCGAAATGCAAAATGTTAGCGTCTCTATTGAATACGTCAGACGTAAGTTGAAACATCGACAGGCTGATAAATTTGCATCCGATTGTAGCAGAGAGAAAGAGAGCTTCTCACACCCATGCGCACGCACCGTTCAATTTTACAGTAGCTTACCTCAAGTTGCATCACACATTTTCCGAGCCGTATGTGACGGCCGCGATCAGAATGAAAGTACTACATACCTGCAACAATACGAAATTGATTAGTAATTAGAAAACGCCGGCGGTTGAGCTTATTAATTGGCAACACAATAGAACTATTAGACAATCGAGACATAATTCAGGGGCGGAAATTTTCAAAACGTATTAAAAACTCGTTTCGTTGACTCAAAAATAATTGTAAGGTTGAGAATGCTCTGGCATATTGCACACAATGACCCGCAACGATACGACAATTAATTACACCGTGAATTTTGCAGAACATAAGTACCACACATGTGCGGAACATACATGCGGCCGAGATGTGATGCTGATGGACGCGCATCAAGGAAACAAAAATTGCGGTAAATGGGGAGAGAAATAAAACCTAATGAAAAAATAATTATGGTGTTAATACAACGACGAGGAAGGTAAGCATGTTGGTAGGTGAATAAGTAACGTACGAGTCTTAACCGAATTGATGGGATGGAGGTGAGGGCATAACGCGCCGACTCTCGCAGAAAAAAATACAGGCATTAGGCCGGCGCACGCAAAATGGTTAAACGGCAATTTTTACAGTTATTGATGAAATGCTTGATGTTTGATCGCCGCAGATAGCAGATGCAACCGTAGATAAAGAAACCTCGAGACGTCTACATGCCGCCGCGTAGATTTCCAGTGCTGATTGAACTGAACGCACAACGTGCACGAATAATGAAATCTTAGGATCGTTTGCTTTGCTCATCGTCCGCATATTCACTTTCACGCCAACCGCAATAATAACGCATTACTGTTTTCAATTTTTGATACAAACTTGTGCGAAATCTGCCACCAAAGACTCGATAAAAATGTTCAAGAATTGCGTTTGTTTAAGCACAAATCAACTTATTCCAATTTACTCAGCGCTGGCATGCGTGACAGCTCGATACCTAGCGGAAGCCAGCAAGATAAACGCAGTGTAGTTATAATGAGCTGCAGCGCAGATTGGCGTCGAGCGCGTCGAACCCCATAAAGTTCGCAAACATCATAGAAAAATCATGATAATACAGCGCGGACGCCCGGAATAATCAACGAGTTAATGAGGTGTTCATCCCGAGTCGGCCGGTAGCTTCGTTTTCGCTTTTTACACGCGCACGCAAAACATGAAATTGTTCATTTAACAGAGAGGAACGCTCTTCCAACTTGCTGCTAGAAAATCATATTTTAATTGCCGAAAAGGGGAGCAAAGAGGAGCGCGCGCGCGCGCGCATGAAATATGCGTGGTGTGCGAATGCGCAATACGCGCGCGACCATGGCGGTAAAGCATCCTGCGTATTAATGATATAATTTAACTTTCAGTACGACTAGCGCATCCTCGTACCTTGCAAGCGATTTGTGCAAAAAACGCAGCGAACGGCGATGAAAGAGTCTATAACAATAAGTAATAATAAATGCATGACGCATTCGATTGTGCCGCCGACGCTTGCGCTTAAATGCTGCTGCTGCTGCTACCGCTGCGCGCGCGCGCGCCTAAGCTCAGTCGACTGTGCCCGAATGCACGCGGTATGCGCACGTCGTATGTGATTACAAGCGCAATGCCGTAATCACAAATCGCGAATCGTAAATTACGAACGGGCTGGCTGGCTGGCTCGCTCGCGCCGCGGCGCAATTCTTGCGTAATGTGCAGAGAACGCGCTGCTATTTGGGGCCGAAGCGCTACGGATGTTGGCAGGCATAAGACGATCGAAGCGGTACGCTCATCGTAATTGCAATTATTTCCGAACCGATATGTTCAGCGTCTTGAACATTGTTTTTATGTGTTTGTATAAATTTATGTTGCATATGTTCATCGACACATCCATACACATCAATAATAGAAAATGATTACTGTGTATAAACTTAACTAAAAATATTTTAAATAATTTTGCATGTTATTTACCAAATGTTGTAATATTCTTTCAGTAATTCAAATTTAAATATTTTATAAAATAAATATCATATAAAAAGGATGAAATATTAATGTAAATAGATAATCTTATTGGATTTCTTATCCGGATCTTATTAGATTTCCAATCAGAATCTTATCGGCCGGCTGATGCAATGTCAAGTGTCCAACTTATCCGGGTAATTTGCATTTACTATACGATTCATGTTTCACGTGGACTGCAGTTTGCAAAGTGCGCAATAAGCACATCGTTTGGGACAATAGATGTAGCCGGGCATGGCAGGTGCCGGGAGGCAGAGAAATTCGAAATTATCACTTGCATGCAATACATTGTTCATACATAATTGATGTATGCCATGTGACAATGAATAATTATAGTAATTATCATTAATACATATTTAGTTGTGCGATTAGTTTGCGTTTCAATATTGGCACGCGGCCAGTTGTTTCGACGTGATGCGTAATAATTAAAGACGGAATTATATGCGAGGTAGAAAAGAAAATAGTGCAATATAGCAAGAAATTTATTGCTCGTGCCGCAGCACTTTTGAGTGCCGCGAAATTCTGAAATGTGCCGCCAAATCTAGGATATATATAATTAGTTCCCTTCCCTTTACACCTTAGGGCAATTTCATTCAAATCATTAAAATCGTTAAATCGGTAAAATCGTATACCGCAACAAAAAATTGTTCAGGTTCAGTGGTTTATACTAGTATAATAGTAATTATCGCGACCGCCGTCACAGCTGCAATTAAATTAACTTACATTTAAATTAGATTTACGGGAGTGCTATATATTGTAGTCCTCCCTTCGTCAGTTGTCTATTAAGAAGGTTTATAGGTACTATAAGCACTTATAAGCACATAGTAACACATGTATAAATGTCAGCGGATACAAAACTGCACGCATACCGTGAGAATTAAAGTTTATTGACGCTGCTTTCTCTAATTAAACACAAATTCCCCGACACACGCGCACACAAACTGCATTACATGTACGATTGCTACATATGTATTTTATATTTCGGAATATATAACTAGGAAAACTATTCTGTTTGAATTTATCGATTTATTTTTAACAATTAACAAATAAGTCGTATTCTACGCAAATCATTTTGGACACAAGTGTATTGAATTCAGAAATCATATCGTATCTATTTACACGGTTTTACGAGCAGTCAATTGGATATTAATGGATAATTTCACCAGTAGTAAAGTTGCTAAGGACTGCATTACGCATTACGCATTTTCACATTCTTAACGTTATCCATCTTCAATGTTTATGATTTGTCTTATACTGCGCAACGCTGAGATAACGAGGATAGTTTTTTTACTACGTATTTATTTTATTTGTATTTTATTTGTTTGCGTTTGAGTGCTCAATTGTGTTTCAGCATTATTCACGTTGAAATGTGTTTCCACTGTTTCGCGCAGGCCGTCTTGGACCGTATGTTTTTATTGCAATTTAAATTTGTAGGCCAGCAACGAAATTTTGTAAAAACATCGGATGACCATCGGTTGCTCATCAGCCGAATGCTTAATGGTAATTTGTTTTATCTGACTTATGTTTTCGACATTATTAATATAATCGTGATAAATATTTTCTCAGGCGCCTAAAGTGCAATCCGGTAACATTCGTCGGCTGATAGGTACTAACTTGATCAAAACGATCAGCATATAATAAATATATCCATATTTATATAGGCCGAATGAAATAAGTAGCGCTTCTTATTTATTAGTAAGTATATAATAATTATATGCACTGTCAAGAAACACGACGATATACCGGATTTCTGCTCGATGGGACAATGAAAGTTGTTATAAAAGTTGAATAATTTTAAATATATGGATATGATCAGTGCATTTTATTAATAGTATTGCAAATAAGGCGTAAGTGCATATTAAGTGTGAGGACGTGGAGGCAAATAATAATTAGCATTTACGACGGCTAATTAAATATTTATTAATGGACGTGCTGAATTTCATCGCAAATATCTATGCGTCACCAAAACGAAACTCTCCCGGCTATACGCAAACGATTGCCAACCAAACTTTACCAAGTGCTTACAAGACGCTTACGGTGTCCGGCTCGTCGGCTCCTCGCTATGATGGCAAGCCTTCGCCTATCGCGCCAATCCTATCGCACTGAACGATAGAAAGTATTTTTTTCTGTGTTTCACCGCTTCGGGCCGCAAACGTGGCCAATGAGATGATATCTCTATACACCCATAAACATTGCGTGCGCGCGCGCGTGAGGTGTTTTCAATGTTTGCGGTAGAACAATCAAGCTCAGGTCAGGTACCTTGTGCAACGCGACAAAGATGAACCAAGTTGGAAATTGCGTCCTCGATAATGTATCAATAGCCAAGTGTGCGCTGCCGTGAGAATGGATAATGGGATTTATGTATCTTATTAAACTTGAAATATGCATCTGCGAATTACGAAACCGCCAACGCTTTGGCGCTTCTCGAAAATTTGCAGAAAAAAACCTTGGTACATAAATTGTACAGTTTTGCGAATGAAGTTCGCGACAATAGTCGTAGGAATTGCTAAGAGGAAAGCTGTGTGCATGAAGAATTGAAGTAGAAGTGCAAGTATAGGAAATGCGAATGCGCGCGAGTACGCAAAGTACCATATTGCGATGAGCTGTAAGGTGCGCGTCGGCATACAGGTAGCGCGCGAGGAAATAAGCAAGCTGGTTAACTGTAAAACAAGTGTTTGCGGTTTTTTCGCTTTAATAGAACTGCAGTGAAAAAATCAAGCGCGCGCGCGCTTGCGCGTGTTTTTTCAACCGAATTTGATGAAGTCTTTAACGATGCTGTCGTCAACCGACGACGACGACGACATCGTCTGTGTTATCAATAAATGAATTCATTCGCGTAACATTCTACTTATAGATCAGTGATTCCTAACCATTGTTTGTCGGCGTTTTAGTATGCCGTGAAATTCTTACAGATTGCTTCTAAATTTAAAAATGTAAAAAACTAAATTTATGAAAGAAGTTTTCTCAGTGTATTACAGGCAAATAAATAACTTGCAAAGTAACCATTTTCCGTGCTACAAAATTTTGAAATTGTTGAAAATCTACTCCGGCGAAACATAAGTTAAGAATCACTGTTATAGAGCATTTAGCCTTCACATAATTCCATGACATTTGCTTCTTCATTTCCTTTAGTGAGTAATTGAATTGAAAAAAATACGAATAAAAAGATTACATCGCTTTTCTTTCGCGCCAGAATCAAGCCAAGAGAATAATTGTTTTTTATGTTGTAGTAAGAACATACCTGTTATATTATCAGTAAATAATAGCAGTGCAAGCGTCACGAATCGCAGACTGAACAGCGAAAAATCCCATCTTAATCGTGTACTCCTTTTTGACCTTGACGTCCGCATTTTCGATAGGGGAAGGGAATGGCGGTATCGCAAGATTGGAAAATCGTTCGCACTCCAGATCGTAGATGCGAAATCGTTGAATCAATTTTATCTCTCGGAGCGCTGGTGTCACTTATTTATTATTTAAAATCAAACGCCACAGCCGCATTATAATCCCAGCAATGTCTGCCGGCCGTGTCCACACCAATCCGCAATTGCAAAATGCTCAGCGCAGCGATATGGGGCTCGCATTCAAATTCGCACGGGTGGTTCACATCAGCGAGCACTGGCTAAAAGAATTATGCAAACTAGGGATGTCGTTCGCGTGTTTCAAACACTGTTCGTCGAGAGGCGCGCACTTTCCAACTGAACGCGCAGCTTGTCGTGTGTGCTGTCGACCGCGCGCGTTCTTTTCTTTTGCGGCCGTCTTCTTCGCCGTTCACTTCTGCCACTCTCTTCTTGGGTTTCGGCGACGTCGAGGACGACGTCGAGCGCGCAGCAGTCTAGGCTCTTCGGTCTTGCTGGTGGAGAGGGAGCTCGCTCTTGGTGCGCGCCGCGCTTGCGGAGGCTGCGGAACAGCGGAGCCGGCACAACCGCACGGTGACCGTTGCGCTCTTTTCGATGCTGCACCCGCTGCACCAGCTCCGCGCCAGTATGCCGGCCAGCGCGTGTCACCAATAACGCAATCGTCAATGGTTAAGGAAGAGGACTTCCCAAGAAGTGGTCATTACTCGTTTTCTGTGGGACAACGGTCGCGACGCAGACGTTTATCATCGGAAATGCGTTGGAATATGGGTCACGCATTTCAGCAATGAACACATATCCTTCAGTGGGTTGCGGTATGCTTCTCTCAAAACTGTTTCTAATTCCTCTTTCAAAAAAGATACCTTGCACTTGACGGAATGAGCATGCAGCAATATATTTCTTTATCTATAGGTCAATAAAATAATTGGCTCAGGGAAAGGAAGGGATTTACTTTTCTATACGGGAGCGCAATAAATAAGTTCAATTTTATCAGACTTTCATACCTAATAGATGCCCAAACGGAATCGGGCTTTCCATGTACGTTGAGTTAAACACGTACCATTGGTGGCGATGGTTCTTGTGCTGGCATGATAATTAAAAATTAAGCTGCCTTTGGTTTGCGTATTTCCGCAAACTTCATTTTTATTTCGCCGCAATTAATATCGCATGTGCTCCGACATTATCATTCAGTGATCTGAAATTTAAATTGATTGCTGCATTGTCGTGTGCAGCATGAATGTCGAGTGACAAATATACGCGCATAAATGTAGAAAATTGTTTCGTGCTTATGAATGATGTTGAAAAGCAATTAACGCTTCATAATGTCGTTATCGACGAATTCAACATCATGCTCATATTTCAATAATTTGCCAAGCGAATAGGTAGTTAGTTTTATTCGACACGATGAACCAGTATTGAATTGTGTCAAATCGCACTCGCGCAGACTGGAAATAAATACTATTGATGAAACCCGACCAATTTTAAAGCCGGATAGCCAGATAACCAGCCAAAAATTGGCGATTAGCGAATTCTAACGTAGACGAAACGAGGATAAATGCGGTACTCCTGCGGTACCGGGCAAAGTATGCATGCATGAGGGCATGGGAAATCTCACGCATTGAGATGAGAACTTACTCCAAGCTTACTTCGATAAAATTGTGCAAATTACCTGCAACAAACAGAAATATATCAATTAATACATCGAATGAAAACAATTTATTACATTTAAATAAGACTAGTTGCGCGTCATTATGTTTACCTGAATATATAACTGGTGTTGACTGCGATCTTTCCTCTGGTTTGGCCGAATGTCCAAAGCGGTGGACGTTCTCGATGAATTACTAGTATTAAAGAGTATTAGAATCATTGATATTGATATATAGAATACAACGTTTTGTGTATGACTACATGCCAAACACTGGTTACTTCGGTCACGGGGACAAATTCCTTTCATCGCAATACGATTTATAATGATTTATAACATAACAACGGAAAACATCAAATAAAAATCAAGCATTTGCGATCAATGAACAATCGGCATTATACTCGTAGATTTAAATGCTAGACGCTTTTAATTGTCTACTTTCATTATACTTGTGGGGAATTCGGGGATTCTATTTGTCACTCTACCGATATTTAGTGTAACTGTTTGCAATTTTTGCTTATATTATACTAGATAACACACAATTCCTGCAGAATGATAGAAGATATTTGCAGTTCTATTGATACAGACATACTCAGCCCGGCTTCATTTGACGACGCTAGAATGGGAATGCATTGCAAATTTTAGAATCGAATCAAGTACCTAGTTAAGATACCAAGTGGTGTAGAGGAAGTCAACACCAACCGATTGCTAAAATCCTGATCAAAATCCGTTCATTCGTTCATTCATTTAAATACTTGCACTTGATTGGGCGAAACTTGGGCGCCAAATTAATTTAAAAACAACATGTCATTTGCGCGTTTTTCAATTAATTTATAACAAATAGTAGACATATGTAATGCGTGTACCAACATTTGGAACGTATTAAGTTGCAATTCGTTGCTACAAGTATAAGTTAATTGTTGTTCTATACGACACAATTTGCTCAGCGCTGGCATGCGTGACAGCTCAGTGCGATTCTCTCCCACTAACACTACCATGTAAGGGGGAATGAGAAACAAGGATGAGCGCTCACTTGTCAAGCAGGACAAACTAAACGTAGTGTGCGCACCAGGATAAAAGTTCAGTACCTGTTTTTTTAATGCATCCGTATCCTAATAAGCCCTTTGGTTAACTATGGTTTATTGGGGTAAGAGTCAGTCGTAAAACGCAGATTCCTAAACATTTTGCCGGGCTTTTACATCCTTGCACTGCTCGATATGTAATGATTACCATGTTGCTACATTTCGTTCTGCATAATGCAGCGACTTGTAATTATGAAATGTGCGAGGAGGTATTTTGCATGACGACATAAACATGTTTAACGAGTTCTATTGTACGAAGACTACCGATTTATAAATCATTACAAGAAGTCTCCAAATACCAAAGTAGATTCACAGTATGTACGAATTGACGAATTGTCCTGCACGGCACATTTAATGCAGAACACTAAGCGAAAAATTGAACTTGGCTGTCAAGAATATAATTATAGGACTGGATTGTGGGGCAACCGAATATAATTTAGTCGTAATTTTAGCATTCTTCTATCCAATAGAGAAAATGCAACCCATAAGGGGACCTGATAATGTTGATTTTCATGTTTCGATATATGACAACACGGTGCCTAATTACCTAATTACCTACCTTATATATACTCGCTATTGTGGGATGTCTGTCGCCTTGCTCTATACCAGTGGCACAAGTATTTACAAAACTGCTAATAATTGCCGCCATACTTAATAAAAAAAATGT
>JARJDR010011254.1:0-21078 GCA_030264135.1 Myllaena sp. GC000078 | reverse complement strand
CGCATCTTGTAAGGAATCGTAATCGTCATCATCGCCGGTTTTGTATGCGAATGATCCGCGCCCTGAAATATGATTGCCATTGAATCAGCCATAAAACGCGGCAAATGTCTTTCTGCGCAGGGCTGCCTGGCAATAGTTGCCGACATATACCACGCGCACCCTAACAGACATCATCATACCGAAAGTTTTATTGTCGATTGCCTTCCTTTCCCCTTTCCCCCGAAACGATTATTAGCCATTATTTATTATTAGAAAACTGTGTGCCAGAAAACCGGTGTGGGTCGTAATGACGATAAGACGAAAGGCGGTAGTAGGAAATTTGTTTCATAAATTGCACGATGAAAACAGCAAGGGAAAAAAGTGTGGCCAGATTAATGAAATTTATAGCACACGTCTCTTTCGCTCTTTTAGAGAGCATGCGGGTGCGAAAGAGTAACTTTGGCCCTGGCTGACATATCAAATATCGTGTCGTGTCGCGGAAATTTATGAAATGGAACCGATTCGTAAGAAAGGTCAGGTAATAAAATCGATTTTAATACACGCACCAACCGCCCCCAACTTTCGGAAGTCAAACTTTTTCCCATCAGAGCAATTGCAATCCCTTCGGCGGCAAAAATTCACAAAGAACTATTAGAGTTTAACGCGACTGCTTTAATAGAGAACCAAGCGCGGAATTCTTACAAAACTTGCTGAATGACACGATAGACAAAGCGGATGGAATATTTTCTTTTCATACTTTGGAAAAGTCTTTAAAATAGACCTAACGCTCCACAAATAATCGCATTATAAACTGATATTCAATTTTCTCATCAAATTTCATATATTGCTGTGATTTCTATAAAAAGAAAACAATTAACGATGGAGGAAAATCGTAAGGATTGTAATTTTCTTCGATTTGTAATTTCGCCGCATCACATCGGTGAAGTGCGCACGCCAACGACCTAAACGATGTGTGTGACAGGGGCGCTTCGGCAACGTGACATTGTTAGACGGCGGCGTCTTGTTTCGCTTTTGAAACGCGACCCTAGTAGAAAGACTAATTAGACGCGCGCGGTCTCGAATGATGCTCTCCGGCGCGCGCCTGCGCATCCAGTAAGTCTTTACAAACATACTTTCGAGCGCCACCTCGAATAATCCTTGCACGTGCCCTTCAAGCGATCCGGAAGTTGGTGTGGAGGAATGGGGTGAGAAAGAAGGGTTTATGGAATTGTGCGCGTGGTTTTCCTCGTTGTATTGCACATACTACTACTCGGTCTGTGCCATTTCGAATTGAATTACGTTCAGGCACATTTTTCAACGTCGACTGCGTTCCGTGTTATTGCAGCCGAGAGTAGCGGAGTAGCGACGCTTTTTATTGTACATTTCGTATTATGGTCCGGAACGCCATACACGCACGTCTTCTTCTTCCGCCTCGTCTTTTTTTCTAATATTTTTCATATTTGCATACTGACTTCGCCCGGTTCAGCGTCGTAAAGTGCAGGGGAGTGCGCGCAGCAAATATTCGCGCGTGTAGCGGACGGTTCTGTATACGGGGCTGAAGACATTGAAATTGTCGAGGCAGAGTGGAAAATTCGAATGAGAAAAGAAAACGCCGGGCGGGTGCCGAATGGGATATGTGCAGCGATGAAGAATGAGTGCTCAAAATGTAAATTCTTTTCTCCTGTCTTTCAACGACACGGGCCGAGAAAAAAATGCTATTTTCGTGTAATGCATATAATATAATACGCGAATATAGTATAGTATATCAACGTTTGCGCATCAAAATATCCTGTAAAGTAGCAAAGGAAAAAGAGGAATACGAGAATTTCCTAACAAGGATTATTAATAAATACGTATCGTCCTATTATTTACAACAAAGTTTACTATATAATTTATTTTCGTATAAAAAGATTTCTTTTCTGAACATTATTTTTTTACAGAATTTGATTAGTTTTTTACACTATTGTAAAATATTCTATTGTCGGTTGAAATAAGCAGAAATTCCGCCAAAAACACGATATATTCGTAGAACATAAAGGTATGCGCGCCCACGCATCGTGTACGTGTACAAATATTTCAACAATTTGCATTTTTGACGTGCTCGCTTTTACCACACGCAGCCAACAAGGGAGTCTATTACGTTCGCATTGAATAAACGTGCTACGCATTTTTTAGAAAACAAAATATAAACCGGAAGCCTATATTTGCTCAAAATATTATTATAAAAATATAGTGTCTACATTTTCTGGTAGCTTGATAACTCAAAAAGTTAATGTAAAGATCTTAATTAAGTCAAATTCCAACAAAAGCGCCGAAATTTCAGCACCTCTAACATTTGGATAAATTCGTTAGCATTGTGTGCATGGCCACCAATCGCAATCAGGTCGCTGTCGACCTAATTGATAAGTGTGCGTCGAGATAGTGTGGCGCCCCAAAATAATTGCTCACTTTTCTTTCTCGCACGCGCGCGCAAACACAGCCGTACACCGTGAAAATATGCATGCTTTCTTCGCCGACTCTATTATTTCATTACTATTTCATTTAGAATTCGCATTCGAATTCCAACTTTTATTCCAACACAATAGTACCGCACAATGCTGCCATACATGGCAACACAATAAGTGAATCGAAGCGCTGGCGCCGTAGGAAGGAAGTACTGTTGCGTGGGCGTGCTGTATATGTGTGGGTCGAGTTGATGTATGGCTCCATTCGGCGCACGCAAGACTTGTCTAATCAAACACAAATTTTCGTCGACCGGCAACAACGCTCGTGCGTACCTGCAATTAAACATTTCGATTTGTTGTTCGCGTTTGTTCGCATTTGTATTGCGGCGCCACTCCACTCAATTTCAGTCCTTATTTCGGTGTCTCATTTTCTTGGGCCCAACATTTTCGTTTGCTACGGTGTGGGAGGAATTGGGAGGTGCGAAGTGTAAACTTTCCCCACGCCAATGTTTACGCAGCACTCCTTTCCTGATTGTTTGCGGAATCACACATTGAATGCGCCTGTTCGCAAATTTGTAATTTGTCGTTCTTGGACGTTATCAAACAAATGTGATGTAACTAAGTCGAAATTTCTCAAAATGAAAGCAAACATACGAGCTGCTGAATCTCAATGCGAATGCGTAGCAGGCGTAATTGTGATGCAGTAATTATCAGCACAATTTCCTATTTTTGTCGCTTTTTTTGTTATTTCTTCGGAAGGGGGTAAGTATACGTGTATAGTCTCTTGATGTTTGATTAGAGGTAACGTGCAATGGCCGCGTTTCGCCTTTCACTCCCCGATGACGTGCATGGCTGGCATGTTATGTTAAATAATGGTCACGAGACGCTGGCGGGCGCACAACTTGTAATTGTATGCTAACAAATGCAGCTAGGGTCCGCCTCGCCCGCAGGCAGGGCAAAAACCTGGCATCTCCTTGTATTGCAATTGTGTCTCACCCAGCCAGCCAACCAGCACACCAGCACTATTATTTGAAAATGTAAAAGGTTTTTCTTTCGCAATCTGATTGGATCTAGATTATGTAAATGCATGCATCTATACTGAAAAGTGTTAGAATACAACTGATTTTGGGAATACAAGGAAAGTATAGATAAAGTATGTGAAATTTCAATTATTTAAAGTTATAGACCTAAATCTCAAATCTTACTAATTACTAATAGCTCACTCACAAGTTTCTATAGCAATTGCATTTTATTTAAGTGTAGTTCATGCCAAAGTACTATATTTCATGGCAGACGACGATAAACTAATTACGAAACGGTAGTTAAAACTGAAATATAACAGCAAAAGCCATTAATAATCAAACAAATATAAAAAACAACCCCTAATCGTAATGTAAAGATCCTAAATGAGCTAAACGAAGTGAGTTATTGATTTTATAATTACAATCAGCAAAACTTTTGTAGAAACGAAATATGCAGATTAAACTTTCAACAAAATTCATTCACCAAACTGTTTCCCAAGTGGCGCAACCACCAAGCCATAACATATTCCCATGCGATGCGAGAAAAAAACGCAAACTTGCCATCCATCCATCCATCCAGCTAGAGCCGCCGCCGGCTGGCTCCGCGCCATCGCCATCAAGCTAAAGTCTTGACATTCTAACACTTCCACCCCCCAGGCATCGCCCATGTGCATATACTTACTTACATAACGTGTTCAAAGTTACATAAGTCATCATAGTTGGGCGCATTAGCCGGCTTCCGAAGATGACGTGAGAGAGTTGAGTGGGATCGTTTATCATTCAATAACATACGTCACACGTTAACAAAATAATTGCGCGCGTTCTCACTTTGGTGCGGACGCACTGTTGCGGCGGTGATGTGGCTGAGACGAGGCAGAGTTGCAATTAGCATACAAGAGATTGTATAAGTGATTAGTACTTCCTAGCGCGGCGGCGCGGCGGTGGCGCATTCCGCAAGGACCGTCGCGCCACACGCAATAACTCTTCGCGCGGTGGGCGTTTAAGTTTGTAGCGCAAGCTGCATGATGACACACACCTCCGATGTGTGTGGGTGAAACGTAGTTGCCGCCGTCGAAGACGACGAATATAATGACATCGCTTAAACGAGAATTCAGTCGGGCGCTGATGATGGCGGGCACACTATCTAACTGAATTTGTGCACTTGCGTTTTGGGAGGTGTGTCGGAGAATAATTAATGTAAATTCATCAGAGTGCAAATTTCCGGGGTGTTTAGGTCAAACCTCTGGCTAATACGCGAATTGGCGCACAATTTTCAACGTTTAATCATACGATTTACGCTGTTTCGACAATTTTATATTTCCGCAAAGTTCAGCGCCGACGCGACGGCCTAAATCGCTCTTATAAGATAACCATCTATTATACATCCGGTTTTATGTCCGGCGGCTGATGCACAGTTGCTTTATTACTCGCCGGCGACGATGCGTTGAAGATTCCAAAAACAGTAAATATTTTACGACTGCATAAACGGCGCAAATCTTGATATAGACGAAAATTTTACGATGCAAAAATTTTAAGCCACGCTCGCGCGAATCTTGTTGACTGCTGCTGCTGCTGCTTCGGCTGGTGTGTCACGTCTTCATTTTCTTGTTGTCCTATTTCGGTCGCATTTGCCACTGCGGCGTCGATCCGTCCCGCCGATGGCATCTATCCGGGGAGTTCGTATAAGGACCACGCATACAGGAATGAAGATGCATCCTTATGCAACGGGCGTGCATACCGGATGGCAAGGGCATTGAAAATTCTAGCATCTCGCCAAGAAAAGGGTGGAAGTCAAGAAGAAAAAATCGAAAAAAGAAATATGTTGGAGTGGTGTGGTACGTGCGATACGTGTCCGTTTCGGTTTACATCTCAATTTTCCACGTCGTCTCCCGGCAATGTTGCAAGTGAAAAATGTACATATAGGTATCATAATAGGGTATTTTACGGTCGTGCGATTGAGTGCACCGCATGCCCAAAGTGTCGCTGTCAATTTGTTGATTATATAGACGTAATTTGAATTTTGCATTTTACGTGCTACTGTTCTGTGCGTAGTAGAATAGAACATGCTACACATTCATTCGTATGGCATGTGCGGCGGTTTGCATTGCGGGTCGCGGTTTACTTTTGTAAATGCACACAAAGTCGAGTCGCGAGTAATTCGCTTTGTGAAATTGCAATGCACGCTGGCGCACACCGCATTACTGGCAAAATAATCGTAATAATGGTGTTGCAGTGGTCTATTGCATTTCTGTTGCACTCCGAATAATTAAACAATCCTCCTCCTGATATTTACATAAAAATAATGCCGTTATTCATTTGGTATTATGCCTTTACATATAAACGATTCATCGCGTAATGATATATTGCAATATTTTAATGACATTATTCATAGGTTGCTGGTTACTACCAAAATTTGAATGTGAATTCATTGATTTATTGGCAATAAGCAATATAACCAATAACGGATATGATTCGCAAGTGGACGACTGCGAAATTAAACCGCCACTTGGTAAATAGCTTCCGCCATCCACTCCCGCGTCGAATGTTTTATTAACTCAAATATTCTGCATTACTTCTGTGCCATTTATTGTTTCATAGATATTTAATCATATGCGATATGATTATTACAAAATTCATTCATTTAGTAATTAATATTTGTAGCAATAAATTCTCACATCCAATAAGCGCGCGCCTAAAAAAAGTACACCAGTCATAATTTACAACCCTGTTTGCATTGCGGTTGCTGTCTCAATACAGCACATGCATTAATCCCAAACCCACTTTGCAAATATTCAAGCTGTTGTTGTAGGTCGTCGAAAGGTAAAGCACACGTATTAGCAAGTTAACCTGCGTTAGGGATGATTTATACGTTTTCATAAAACATGACGCGCGTGCGAAAAAGAAACGAACGAGCGATATAATGAAGTTTCCTGTTGCCGGCTGGCACATTCAGGGCGCTACAGCATACAGGCGAAGGGCGTCGATGGTTATTGATGGACCCAGCATCTGCATTGCACGCTCTGTCGCCTTTTCGCGCGCGCGTCACCTAAATTACCACTGCCAATATAACTGTCGCGGCAAAAGACAATACCAACCTACCACGTTCATACGCAAAATATAACATGTCTCGGCGGTACTCCTGTTTTATATTAAAACACATCAGAGCGTTATCGACACCCTCTCACTCTGCCACCACCGCTGCTGCTGCTGCTGCCGCTGTCGACGCTTATAGCTGCTGTCAGCCGACATTGGTTATTGGGACGGAAGGAAGGCCCTTTTATGTAAAAAGGGACGCGGCGGCGGCGAATTGAAAATTTCATGTCATCCAGTGCAGGATGCGCAAAGTGATTTTCGCCCAAGTATGAAACAATTGTTCCGCATTTATGGCGGCGAGGATCGAATATAGTTTCGCGAAGTTACAAACGCGCGTGTGCACCATTTGCATTGCGACGATGTTACCTCTTGCCCTATACCTTTGTAAGTTGCATTTCGTGTTGGAGCGAACGACTTGATCGTTTCGCATGGCAAGGGGTGAAAAGGTGCATGCGGCAAACGAGTAAAGTTTCGATAGTTAGTCCCGGCGCGCGCCAATTTTACATGCACTTGCCGTTCGATCGTAACAATTTTCGAATTGCCGATGCCAAAGCGAAATATTTATGGCCCTTCGTGACGGCGCGGTGTTACAATTGATGTAGGACACTTCCACCCCCACACATATGCACTACATGCTAATCCAAACAAATCCAAAGTGGAATTATAAGTAAAAGTTGATAAACTAATCAATTATTTCCATCAAATCAACCAATATACGAACCCTTTGAAACGCACCAACAACATTCTTCATCCCTTATTACCTTTGGCATCTTAAGATTAATAAATCATTAGGATGGCCGCGGGCGCGACGCGCACTTCACAACCACGCTCCAATATCCACTGCACACGGCTGATTAAAACTTTTTAAAAGCTTATTGCGCTTTGCCCGGTCGGAAAAATTTGAAGGAGGCGGAATGCATCGAGTAATACACAGCGGCTGGCGGTCGCAAAAGTTACTATACTATCGGCGGCGTTTGTAAAAAAGACTAATGATGAGCACGCCGTTGCGGAATGGGCCAGCGCCAAGGCAAAGAAGCGCACGCATGAAATAACCGGAAGAAAACGGCGCGCGCTTTTAGCCGGTCGCGGACGCGAACATTTTAATACACTTAACTTTTGGATGGGTAGATTAAAAATCAAGCGCGAGTGTTTTTTACCACTTGCCAGTTTGCTTGCTCACTTTCCTCCGCTCCTTGTAATGCCATCGCGTCGATCTTACAGCAAGGGTAAACCTGCTTCCGTTTGCGAGACGGCAAGCAGGAAAGGGCAGAGGGGGCGAAGGACAACGGAAAAAGTTGGAAGCGCACGCGAAGTATCTCAGAAATTCACGAAAAGTAATGCAATAAAAACAAGTCGAATTGCTTTCAAGAAAATTAAATCATATTTCGCCTCGATAGATAAAAGCCACGCGCACACGCCAGGCAACAGCAGTTTGTTATTATTCCTCATCGGTGGCGATTTGTTGTTCGCGCTGGGTTTGTTTTTCGGCTAATCGTAAATGTTCCGCGCGGCCCGATTTTTACGTTGTCCTTAATGGTGCGTAAAGGACGATATGTATTTACCTTGCAACGTCACATCTTTTGGTGGGATGAATGTCAATATCTGGTTCGGTAACAAATTCCTATGATTGCTAAGCATTTCTCCGAAACGCAAATGTGATATTTGTACGATTTCTTATTCCGGTCGCGTTTTCATTTCATGTGCGAATTAATTAAATATTTCGCGTTTCGACGCGGGAAAGTTCCGGCCTGAAAGTTCATTCTTACGCTCGAAAGAAGGTAAACACGTTGCGCAATTAAAGCGAACCTTGCGATGAAGGCGGCAAAAATTCAGCGCGCGAGCGGGAAAGTTGATGACAACATCGACACTTTACAAACTTCCGCTTTTGGACGGACACGGCCTATAATACATTTTAAATTCAAATTGCCGTAATTGCGTTATGCGCGCGTAATTAGCGCGGGTAAATATTCCCATTGCGGAGGCAACATGAAAAATAAAACAGGCTCACACTTTGAGAGAAGCACTAATCCTTACGCTGTGTAATCTCACAGCTTGCTGTCCACGCAAAGATAAGTTTTTCGAGACCGCGCATCAAATCCCGAAAGTATTGTCGTCCGTGAGTGCGGTCAGTACTCGCGGAATTCTTCCAAGGAGCGCGCGGACACACCCGATAACCATAAATCATCTGCAGCGGCAACGCATGACAGCGCGATGATAACACTAAGCCTCCCTCGCTCACCCATTCCCGGTGCCACCCCGCACGCCACAAAGGTGGTTACAAAGGGATCCAAACAAACCATTCCGTACTTGCGCCGCCGCCGCTACATACGTGTAAATCCTCGCTGGGCATACAGAGATAAAATATGGACGTCGCGTTTAGTTATATCGCACGAAATCAAAGTTGCATTATATTCGTTGGGCGTGCCGGCACTTAATAATGCCGCATCGCGAATAGAATGTCGCAGCGGCCCGAGAGAATCATCTCGCGGGAGGGAGGCTGCGGTCGGTGATTAATGGACACCTAGCCATTTTTGCCAACAATGAGCGTTTTGCTTTATAAAGAGTCTCTGTATGAAAAACGGTGCCATGACACAATCGATGCGCGGCGAATTTAAACAATTGTAATTGTTATTCACTGTTTTCAATGTTTTCTTTTCTTTTCAGTGCAAATCTAATTAAACCAAATGTAAATCACGTTGAGTAAATGGTCAAGGAGATTACTTCTGCTTGCAAACGGATATTAATTGAATCTCCTCCACTTTTTATGCGCAAATTAAAATTTCGAAAGATAACTTTTACTGCTGAAGCGCATATAAAATCAAGTGGGATTTAACCCTCCTCAGCGCAGAGGAGGAAAACACTTATCTCGGGCGGCTTGACGCCGGCGTCGGCGTCGTGCTGGATTTTTGTTTATTTCAGCAGAATTTTCAATAAAAGCCTAAAGGAGGCGAGCTAGAAGCCGGCGGCGACATAAAAGATAATGCGGCGTCAGCCAATTTCTGTGTCAATACACTTGAGGCGATTTTTCCGAGAGAGGTGCGCTATAAAAATATCAAAAATTCGAATATTAATCTTAATGCACAAAGGCGTGTGATGTAACTTTTAATTACTCCTCGTATCTAGGTCGCAACTAACCTATTTGTAACACAGCTATAGCGCACGCTTCAATTCAATTGCGTAAACACCAATCTGCAGCAAACACAAACGTTTCCGGGGCGCGCCCCTCTTCGCCCTATCAACGAACGTAAATTATTGATAGGTAAATACAGGGTTGCGTTACGTACTACGTGCATATGTGTGATTGTGGGGGTGTAGGAGGGCATCAAAGCCGTGCGCATATATCCATTATCCGCGCAGAAGGCATCTCGTCGCTCGAATTTGAATAACCAGGTCAGCCCAACATTATCAACGCATCGCTCGCAGCCTTTGACGACGACGTCGTCTCCCAAAACCGATTGTAATCGATTATTGGCTATTGTTGTTGATATTGTTATTTTAATAACATCCCGAAACTTGGTACTACTATAATTCCTCGCCCGCCACTAAATCATAGTTAGTCATACACTAAATAGAATTGCGGACGGAAATAAGAACAGACAAAGTCTGTTTTGCATTGTAATTAAGCTTCCCTCCCCGATATAATAGTAATAACTATTAGTCTTGTTTGCAAACAATGGGGCATTGAGGACAATAGTAAACGCAACAACAACGAACGACGGGAGGTGACGAGTGCGGGATGCTGGCCGTAATGAATTGGAAAACGAGTCGATAGTAGAGAGTGTTTGCAAGTAGATTAGAGGGTGGAAGATGCAATAATAATGGAAGAGAAGCGAAAAAAAGAACGATGAATGAGTTGGCGATGCGAAAGCGTTTAATTGAATGCATTGTCGAAAAGGAAATAAATGATAAAAAGAAGTAAGTAAGCGGATATGAACCGAACACACCGAGAAAAGGAATTGTTGAGAAAGATGCAAAACGGGAAGTAGTTTCAATAGTTCCGATTGCATGGCGCATGATTCATGAGTGCACCCGGAAAAACGCGGATGTCATTCACAGTCTCCCTCTCTCTATTCGCGCGCATTCATACAATTGGCGAATATTAGAAATAAATTGTGGATTTCATTCATCATCCTTTGGGGGAGAGCCGTGCGAAAAATTTGGCACGTTGATTGTGACGAATATTAATCGACTGAAATGGAATTTTAATCCTAAATATATTAAATTCAATCTTATTGGAAATTCCTCGCGACGCGCATGGATAAAAAATATTCTTTTGTTTTCTCAATGTCTTCTGTCAATGCGAGGTCTTTCTCATATATTTCTTTATATTAAACGGATATAGCTAAAGTTTCATACGTAATAAAAAAACTTTCGCAATCAAAACGTTCGTCTATCGTCGGGTGGGATAAATTTTGCAAGCGCGATGCAAAGGATAGTGGCTCCCAAACAAGAGCTCGTAAATTTTTCATTAATTATCTGCTGCTCCGTTTCCGTTTGACATTCGGCAATCCAGATATTTATCAGTGAATTAATCATTCGTCCGCTTTTGATGCGCGCGCGAACACACGCGCTCGTTGTTTATTTATGCGGCTCGCATTCGGCGCTCTGCTCGCGTCGAGTTAATAAACGTTTTCTTTCCCAATCGTGCATGTGGAAATGGAAATGGAAATGAACATGCGGACGAACGGATGATGGCGGAAAGCATCGCGGCATAATAAAAATTAATGAACGCGCCGCGACTGCGACAACAATGCTCGTACGCGGACGCGCGCGCGTTTAGATTATTTAATTCTTATGCGCGCGCGCGCGCTGCTCGGCACAATAGTAAATTTCCTACTGACATTTCCGGCTATCGGATTTCCGTTACGCGTGCGCAGGCACAGGCTGGAGGGATGCTACCTAATATCAATACATATAGGGCAAAACCTTCTGCGCTCCAACATTCTCTCCTTGAGGAATTTGCCAAAAACAAGGATCAACAAAATTCTAGAAACCTTATAAAATTCTTCCTCAAAATGTTAGAAATTCGATTTATTTTTACTTAAATTTAATTAGCAATTAGGCATGCATTTGAAAAGTTGCATTTACTAATACGCAACCCTTACAATACCACAGGATTTGCGCGCGAAATAAAACAGGACAAAAGCATTGCAACAGGATGGCGCGCATTAGAATGTATTCAAAGCAGCGCGAGCGTTCTATACGCTCGCATCCGTTTGTTCGTTTACACATTTTGTTTTCGCGAGCGGTTACTGAAAGCCGCTTCCTTTTCGGCAGGCTGTGTACGCAACCGGATGCTGTGACACATATAGACACGTGTCAACCGGAAACCGACAACGGCATATGCACACCCGCGCGCTCGCGTAACAAATACGCACGGAAAATAATAGACGTCATGTAATATGCTGAAAATTTCCGCTTAATATTGCGACATTCCCAAGATTGACATTGTATTGCAAGCGCAAGGCTGAAATGCGTTCCGACGTGATGGACAAGTGTGAACATGCTGCAAGAAACTCAAGATGCTGCAGCTGCTTCTAAATTAATAATTAGCAGAAGACTGAATCGAGATTATCCTTCGGGCCAACCCGTTCCCCACTCAAATCCAAATTTTATTGAATATTCCCACCTTCCCACGCACACGCAGTCTGGCACGCCGAACAAACTTTACGCCGTTCGTTCAATTTCATCCTGTTTTGTTCCGTCGTCATTGGCGTCGCTTCGCATTTATCCCAGCGCCCTCCCGCCCGCATATTAGACGCTAGCGTATAGCATAGTTGTGTTTAACACGCGGCCCGCCCGCGAGGATTTCATTAAAAGTTAAAACTTGCTCGCGCGCCAGCTTCACCCCCGCCCCCCACGGCTGCTGCGCCAACACGTCCGATTGTTATCAGTGATTTACGGGCTGATATTAAAATACAAGTTTGCATGTAGTATGTGCGCACAAGAGCACCGTATATTATGTATAGTCGGTGTGTTGCGGTTAAATTAAGATATTTTCGGCTTGGAAGAAACTTCAAATTCAATTTCGATCTGGCGGCGCCCGCGAATTACTTGCTATCGCTATCTCGATTCGAAATTACAAGGCTGAAATAATGAGCGCCATAATTTACTATCTATGCGTCGGGGGTTGTATGTTGAATTATTCTATTGCATTCCGAATTGCGCTTGTAAAAATAAGAAAGTATGTAACACATTCCATGCACTTTGCATACCGCCGCTGGGGGAATTTATTTATTTATTTATTTTCTCATATAGGAAACGCACCACTCGCTTCTCAGTCAGCAATGTTTTGAGCGTCATCCGGAGTCGGGAGTTGGGTGCCGGGAGGGAAATGAGTACACCACACACGAATATTGTGGTTTTATCTGCGTTTGCAAGTGCAGTCGTCGGAAGAAGTCGCCGATTCAGAAGTTTTCGAAATGCATGCTGCAGGCGCCGCGGAACCGCATTTTCCCATACGCAAACGAATGCAAAAGAAAAGCCAAGCTTAAGAATACGCGCCGGAATGCGCCATGCAGTTGCATATCCGGTTGGCATGTGCGGAATGCCATGTGTGTTGTTTGTTTACTCGCGCATACATCATTTCTAATATTTATAAATGAGATACTTCGAATACTTTTCCGTTTCTAGTTATTTCATCGCTATTTTTATAGCCACAGCATTCCGTTTGCAAATATTTCATAACACATTGGTTTTGCTTCTTTTTTGCGGATTCCATGTGCATTGCAATAGGTTTAAGACAAATCAACGCAACTTATCCGACATTAATTACGCATGCATGTCGGAGCATGTATCATACACATGCCAGACACAACTAATAACAGGCATAAATTTAATTAATTCCCCGGCTGGATTCGACAACGTGCAGAGATTAACTTCTAACGTATCATGCGAATCGCGTTTCGCGCTGCGCCTTGGTGCTTGTAGTCCGCATAGTTTGACAACGTGTACGCATATCATGGATTAGGCATGAGGATTACGCCGATGGCGTTAAACATCATACATGCGTGCGTATGTGCATCGTGGGTGTCTGTCGGTCTTCAAATACCATTAGCAGTGCGCGACCGAGAATATCAAAGCGGCCCACCGGTTTGAAGTGGGCGAGCCGATGATGTGTTGATGGACTGGAGTGGTTGACACCACCAAGCTGATGAATAAATGACCCCCGACATGATCACTGGCTGACATCGTATAGTTTACGGCAGTGCCATCACGCTATATGGGCACTTGTCTGATTTTGAATAGCTGCTGGACATGGGCTCGCGGAACTCTTCCGCGTCTGCTCTTCAAGCGTGAAGCACCACGCACAACTCACATTGTTGTCGCGATGCGTTTGAATTGCGCATAGAAATTTGTGGGAATATACAAATTTCGCAGCTGTCCGATTCCGTGATTTAATGCATAATTATGCAAATGTCGATGGTATATTGGCCGATGGAATTTAATGTGTATTCTAATGTAAAAATGCAAATCACTTCTGAGCCTTTTTTTATTCATTTTCAACTTGCTCTATGATAATAGCCATTGAGTGCAAGGAGCACGGAAGGGTACAATGGCTAAGCACATACGCGAGCGCTCCGTTATAAATGCAAATTTGTTTAATTTATATTCTGCACTCGCCGATATCGAATAAAGGAAAATCAAGGAAGGAATATACTGAGATTCATATTCTTATCGTTGGTATGAAAAGCGGCTGGCATTTAACTGCAATCGACCGCAAAAAAATTAAAACGCGACCAACCCCCTAATTGGGAATCAAAGACGCCAACTAAGGGCAAAGCGGTGCTTGCTTAGTGGGGGGACGGAGTAGCTTCACGTTACTTAGTCAGCATTTTTACGCCATATTAAACAACGACATTAGTCGCCGGGCAGGAAGATAAGAATGGCGCGGCGTCGATGATTTCGCCAAGCGGATGGTGCGCATCCACCCATGATGGCCGGCCCTCCCTTCTCCATTAATTCTGAATGCTTTGCGAATATCGCACGCCCTTCAAACATCAACGCTGATGACGGCACGCGCGTTGGGGAAACGAGAGAGGGAAAATCAATTTGTATTGTTTCAGAATTGCGACTTTAATCTTTCATCGTCACCGCTTCTTCCCTCCGCCACCGTATAACTTTCTTTTGTTTTATCTTGTTTTTATCTACCTACCGGCGCGCGTGTGACTCGATGGCGCAGATCCTCACGACGAAGACGCGAAGGGAGAAGGGAGAACAGTTATCGGTGTGACTTTTGCGTAACATTAACATTAACGCTGGCGAGCGAACGAACGCGTCGGACGTTTAACGCCACCCTGCGTCGCCATTAAGGATGTTTAATGATCGGGCACATGCGTGCGGTAGATTTAAGGTGTCTCTGACCATCTGCGGCAAATGACCGTTGAATCGTCCTAACGAACAGCGCACAATGCCCTGAGATGGATGATCATTAGCTTTTCATATATAACAAAGATTGCGGCTTGCTTATAGCAGCGAAAGTGAATACAAAAGGAACGAATGTTGACGTGTGCATTTTTACCTTGATATGAACGACTCTCTGTGTACTCATACAATGATAGCAATTACCTGAAACAGATAGAAAATATTATCAGTAAAAATTGTTTAACGTTTTCAATAATGTCAATTCGAAATGGATGGGAATGTAATGTGTAGGATAACATCGAATATCGCGGAGACTAGTACTTTGTCTGATATGCAATTTATCTACGTGCAACAAATAGCGGAAAAAGCGAACGCACGGAAGGACGCAGGAGAGCGCGAAATTCAGAAATTCACTGGCGTGTGTCAACGGCATTCCTCCGTTTTCCGATATCGCACCATAATACGCCCGCTTGTGTCACCGATCGATGTTGGTGCAGACGGGAAGAGGGCGGGAGAGTTGTCACATAACAAGACATCCGCGCGAATTCGCTTTCTTCGTGCCGTCGTCGCTGCTCCCACTGGGACACGCCGCGCTGCTTATTCTTATTATACGCGTGCGTTGCGCATTTACATAAATAACTGAATTTTGATGGAATATCTATCCAGTGGCGCCGTGCGAGATTGCATTGTTGATACGCCACGCACGTCAACGATAAAAGAGCGCCCATGCGTGCGTCATCTAAGCAAACTTCCCCTGTCGCACCACACCGTCAAGGGACGCAAAAATCTAAACAAGCAAAAGATCTAAATTCATCCCCCCAAAAATGTACAAATTTTAGTATAGTTTCAGTAATGAATAATTAATTAATACGAATTAATATAATTAATGAAAAGCGGTGCTAATTTTCTATGTAGCACAAGTTTGCGAGTGCAGAATGCGAGTGCACGATGAGAACAAGCGCAAAAGTAGTTAATGTGACGTGCAGCATCACGGGTGCGATTCCTCAACGTCGCTTACATCCGACCGCCTAGGGCCATGCGTTTCAGCGTCAACGCAAATTAGTGCACTCTCTCTCTCTCCCCTCTTTTCGCGCAAAACTATTTCGCAAGCAATACTTTTACCCGCCCGCGCGAGTTAGTTGTGCCTTACGGTTAGTACTAGTTCGTTCGTTCGGCCACCAATTAAACACACAACAAAATGCAACGCAACCCAACCGGATGGACGGCGCGGTGGAATCCTTCCTCGGACAGGACAAAACGAAATAAAGGGTTGAGTATGTATGTGTGTGCGTGTGCATGTGCGGTGACTAAGAGGCCCTTGGAACACAACCGGAATAGTTTTGGGCTCGTCCTTGGCCAAATAGAATCTATAAAATCATGTAACCACCCCCACGAAACAAGATAAAAATCGAGGCGGTAAGAAAACGAAAGTGAGTAATTTGCAGCCGCCCCAGAGGGCGTTCGTAACAACGCAGAGAGCAAATAATATTTATTGCATTTGTGCCCTTCCGCGCAGTTTTTCTTTCATTTTCCTCCCATGCGTTTTGACGTGCGAGCGAACCGCATCGAAGCGATAGCAAATTGCCAATTGCCGATTCCACTCCTCTGCGCCTATAGCAAACATGACTTGCTCTTCGTTGCGGCTCAGGAGTAGATATAGCCTCTCTAAGGTGAAGAGCGTGTGGGGACGATCCAAATGAAATCGAATCTTGTTAATTTTCCTAGCTCTCGCTCGCTCGGCGTCAAGACGACTTTCTTAAAGGTGATGAAAGATCGTAAACCCTTATAACACGTTGAAACTATAAAACGTGCATGAGCGTCGCAATGCAGAAACTGGGCGCTCGCAAGGGATGAAGAAAGGGGTGAACGAGTGGAGACAAAGGAGCGGAAAGTGGCACGCGTGCGACTTTCCGATCGACGCAGACGCGACGACGCCACCAGTGAAGGTGCGCGATGCGGGAGAATAATAAAAAATATTCAATCGTGAAATAGTTTCGGTGCGCGTATAATTTCAGCGATTTTATGTTATTCTCGAAAGTTTTACGCCCACACTCTCTCCTGCACATACACTTGGAGGGAATAGGTACAAACATATATTCGTTATTTTACGAGCGCGGTTATTAGGCACGAAACGGTGAGTTTGAACGCCAACGAGATTTTCAAAGCTGTCTAATTGTCATACGAAATGTGAGCGCATTTTTTATTGTTCATAATAATGAGCGAAAGCATTCCTTTTACGACGAGGAAATCTAGAACCTAGTAATTTTGATCAAGTTAATTATTTTTTGGCAGGTGGTTTACTTAATGAAATTGAAATGGTTTAGATTTATAACCAAATTAAATTGGCACAGTTGAAATCAATAATTTTCTCTCTTCCTGATTAAACAATTGGCGCAGTATTAATTGTTTCTTTAACTTTAACGTAAATAGAACCAATGCAATCAAGCTAGTAAACTTCATCACTTAATTCCGTCACATCCAGCAGGCAGAGGAAAAAAGAAAAAGGTAAAAAACACGTACGAGTTTCGTAATAAGCGCGTCCCGGTTATACGGTAGCTTCCACGTCTACGTGATGCTCATATAAGTGATGCTTTTTTAGTTTTTGATATAGGAGTCACCCGTCGCCGGCGTACCACAGAGAAAGGGGGTCGGATATTTTTCTCATTAAACTGTTTACCGAGTGGACGCACATTACCTGACACGTGCCCGAAATGACGATTTATCTTATATATTATATAAATGGTTGTTTGAAAGGAGCAGCCGCAGCAGAAGGACACGTACACACCTCTCTGTTTCGCTGTAATTAATTGCAACTGGTCGTCATTATAGTTTCCTAACGGTTTTTGTGTCACAATCAGCCAAATAAAACGGTCAGCGTTTCGCACCTATATTTGGCAACTATTCAAAATATAGATTTCCATAATAATCCCGTTTGCTCAACGTTAACCTAAAATAGTATTATTGATATTGAAACAATGGAGATTTGTGATCCTTCGTATTCCTGTTTCAATCATGCTCTTTTCACTATATGTCAAATTCACGTACTAGTTAAACCACCACACCAGCGGGCATGGAAATGATTACAGTTTGAAAGTTCCGCCGCCCAAACTTTGTTAATGTATTAAATATCAAAAGTACCTACCGCGGAGGCGAGTAATAATTATTCATGGCGCGATTGGCCAATGTTGGCGCACGTCCGCACGTTTCCCGACGCTCGTCCCAACATCCGAGGAAGAAATAGGAGCGAAAAGTTAGGCGTAACGAGGATTTTCATCGCGGGCGTGTTTTTTCACCGCATCTTAAATAACTGCCTTCAGACATTACGACGCATTGTTGTAGATATTAAGTTGGAGCATGAATCCGCCAGCAAAAACCTGACGACTTAATTCAATTAATTCGAGAATAAGTTATACTCTAATAAGGATAATGAGTCGGGATTTCAGACAAGACGACTCGATTTCTTTCCCTCGCAACACTCTTTCGCTTACGCCGCTAATCTATATTAGATATGAATGAATTACGAATAGAAAAACGCAAACCACTTTTGCTAATCAACGCGCTAATCAGCTGCTTTAATGCGATAGTATTCAGCGACCGATTTTTGCTGCGACTACAATCTTTGCTTGAACGTAGATATCTACTGCGTTGATCCTTGCGTGTTACGAAATCATCACCCATTATTTATTCAATACCGCATCGGCCGTTAATTAAGCGCCTAAGCCTTTCGGCGTGGACGCGTTCGATATTCTTTTCCGCCGACTCGCGCTCGTGTGTCTAACCTCATTCGATATAAATTATACGCCCTTAATCAGTGGGATCGCCAAAGTGTAAACGATTCAATTATTTTAAAAATAAGTTAGTTGCGCGCTGAAATAAAGATGTCGGATGTGGGTTAATCGATATGGGTCGGACGCGCAAAACGCTTAATCGATTTCAGTTTAGTTTTTTTCTGCTGCAGGACGCAGCCATTTTTCTGCAGTTACCACTTCCTTTATTATCGTCTGCGCATTCGGCGCACTGAAATCGCAGTCACTTATCTCAATTTTATGACCGTCGATTCGAAGATCGATTCGATTTTTATATGTGGGCGATTAAACGCTAAAAATATGCCTTTATGAACATTATACCGAATTCAATCTATCTGCACATAGAGGTATAACGTTCAAGGGATTAGGTTAATGTGAAAATTTCGGCTATTAAATGCCTTGCGTGTGTCTGAAAACAATAAAACACGAATCCACACGTTGATCCACATGCTACCCGCGCTGATGCTCTCCCCTTCGGTCGGCGCCGTTGAACGTGTTATTTATTTTATTCATTACAAATGCATTAAGATAACTACTTAAAGGATAACACGGTCGGCGCGTGGTGTGGCACCTAATGCGGTCATAGCTCAAAGCAATAAGTACATTTGCGACGTTGGAATTGCCCCCGTATATCGCCCTATCTCTCCGCTATTTTCGGCTACAATGTCAAGGGTAGGACAGCAAGGGAGGGGCTGTTGGCTTTCCCCTCCTCTACGCCAAAGGCAGTTAAGCATCAGGAACCGCATGTAAATATATTTCCAATCCGATTGTAATGTAGCCTTTGGCTCCCCTCGCTTCCGACGCATATCTAGATCTAGATTAATCAGACACATACGAATGTAACAAAAAACAATAATTGCACACTTGAGTCATTTAAGTAATATATCAAGCTTGAGATTAATTCCCTGGCAATTAGAAAAACAAACAGCTAACCAATTTGATTTAATAGATTTTGAACTAATCACATAGTTCACATTTTTATGTGTGTCCTGCGTGAGAGGTGTGCAGACGACAGGATCGCAATCGCAGTCGACAGGATTCATTTATTATAAGCTGTCGCCCATTGTGGGGCGTGTGCAGAGGGGGAAAACTGAACGCGAATAGAGGCATCCGTTTCGGTTGGACATGACGAATGCCGACACGACGTATAGTGCGACATATCGCAATGGGATGAACGCGAGCACATATGGTCATTGATGGGCTGCGGAAAGTGACACAAACGACACTCACCCTCGCGCATATGTACCTGCAACTAATGTTGCAGCAGCAGGTCGAGCACTGTCGTTCATTTTAGTCATCCACCCCCTTGAATTGCTAGTGGACAAGCACACACGCACACTATGCGTGTCTGTCAGATATTATGTTCATGTCGGTTTCATTTGTTCCAACTGTGATGGGAAAAGAAAGCTTTTGTATAAAATTCATGATTAAATATGAGTAATTAACGACATATTAAAAGTCATGAATTTATAGAGCAATTTCGTAATTTATGAAGTAACGATGAAACCACTTAAATCAATATGCGAAAGTGCACGATAAAATAATAATAAGACGTCGGGCGGCGAGGGTGGGAGGGTACCGCACAGGACGAATGATATATGATCTGCGATGCGTAGGCGGCGAAACTTCCACGCAAATATTTAGCATTATTAAATCACCATAAAATAAGCAATATCCAAACAAATAAGAACACTTAATTTCCCCACGCCACAGATTCGCATGGAACACTGGGATGCGTCGTTTTGTTTATTAGAACATTAATCATCTCCATTGCGCCTACGACAAAATCGATGAGCTTCGACTTCTTCTTCGTCGGCCCCGCTTTCCCTCCCATTTCGTCTCTTCGTCCTCGTCGTCGTCGTCTTCTTCATCAACTATTTATATTCTTATCGTGAATCGTGATTTATTCCATGCTAAAGATGTTTCAAATTTATTGCGAAATATAATGGGCGTGCAGACGCAAATTTTCCAGTCGCATGCGTAAGAATGACACATTCAATCCCACCACCCACACCAACTCCGATAGCATTCCGTTCACGAAGCTGCGTTCGCTTTTTGCTTTAGCAGGCTGTGTCAACCCCCACGTAGTTCACCCCTTTTGCACTGCAAAGGCGCAACTTTGTGGAAATTCGCAATCCGCAGTCATTACTTGCGCTTCCGCCCGAATGCCGACCCCAAATTTATCTCGCCAACACCTCACCCTGTTTCTGCGGTGCACTGCAACGTGCATGTCATCGCAAACATTTCTTCGGTATATCGTGCGCAACAACCATGAATTATGGTTTGATTATCAGCATCCATATCTGTATCCAAATGCTTCTTCTGTTGAGAGAATTATATACCGCATCCTTCCGCATCCTGCACACATCT